>CAKAOI010049363.1:12406-52139 GCA_916701655.1 Sebastiscus albofasciatus
AGCAAGGGGGGGGGGTGGGGGAGGGGACAGTCAAATTGTTTAATAAAATAACATTTAATTATTTTCTATTATCATTTGAAAGACTAAGAGACTAAAAAGTGCCATGTTTCCTATGCATTTTTACAAGCTTTATTTTAGATATTTAATCCATTACTTGACTTGATAATGACATCAGTCATTATTTCTTTGTCAGTCATTATTTCTTTGTCCTGGACATTTCACAAAGGAAATAGTGGCCAACTTAACCCATATTCATGTGCACACACGGGAGGTATAATATTAATTATCCGCTGTTGTCGTTCTTTAGAATTGCGCCGGAATCCCCCCAGCAGGTGCGATTGCTCCGCAGCGAGTACAAACACTTGCAGGTGTCACAACAATTCTGTTTCCTCCGAGTTAATGTGTCCAGACACCTGCTGGGAGAGGTGATACAATGGGAGCTGTTAGCTCTGTCAGGACGTATATGCCTTTTGACATGGAGGGTGTGGACGAGGCCGACTTGGCGCTAGGGGGACGGCGAGTCAGTCCCAGCGAGCTGCGGCCCAGAGTGTGAGGTCAAACGTGGGCAAGGGTAGGGGGAGAGAGTCTGACCCCCCGGCCCTCTGCGGCAGTGGACAGACTGTAACCACATGGCCTGGTCTGACTTCGTTAATAGACGTTTCTTGGAATGTGAATTCTTGAGAATGGATAAATCAATGAATGGCTAAATAACCGCTCCAAACTTACGCTAAATTTTGGCAAGGAAAATCTGTCATGGCCATTTTCTAAAGGGGTCCCTTGACCTCTGACCTCCAGATATGTGAATGAAAATGGGTTCTATGGGTACCCACGAGTCTCCCCTTTACAGACATGCCCACTTTATGATAATCACATGCAGTTTGGGGCAAGTCATAGTCGAGTCAGCACACTGACACACTGACAGCTGTTGTTTGCTGAGTTTGCCATGTTGTGATTTGAGCATAGTCTTTTATGCTAAATGCAGTATTCAGTTCAGTTATCCAGTTTCTGGACAATATTTGTCGTTGTTTTGTGTTGTTCATTGACTTGCAATAATAAATATATACATACATTTGCATAAAGTAGCATATTTGCCCACTCCCATGTCGATAAGAGTATTAAATATTTGACAAATCTCCCTTTAAGGTACATTTTTGAACAGATAAAAAAATGTGTGATTAATCATGATTAACTATGGACAATCATGTGATTGAAAGGCCTAACAAATGATACTACTGTCCCTTTCATTGGGTAAAATGACAAATGAAGTTATCCTAAAATACTGATGGTTCAGTGGTGTTGGCATTTCAAATCTGATACCTACACCGCGCCATAGGAGCATCAATCGACGTGCATCAAATGGGGCACGCCTTCATGGCGTTTAAGCCTCTACTGTTACCTTACTCCATAAAAAAAAGCCCTAATCTGACCGCTAAAAGTCCCTCTCATATGGTGGTTAACTGAGAAAGCAATTCAGTAACAGCTCTTAAACACCTTTCTAGTCTGGCTTGTTGTCTTTTATACAGTAAATACCTGTGGTGTAGCTTCAAACTGAGCAAAACAAGTCAACACAAAGCTGTTTGTCTTTGGCCATAAATTCACCTTGATAAACCAATCCCACTAAAATCAGCTTCCTGTAACCACACCTGCTCTATCAGTGCACGATTGCACCACCAGCACCCGCCCCATCATTTTGGTAATGATCTCATACAATGTCTCGTCGGCTCGTGCACAGCTGTAACACACCCCAAACCTAAGTGCCAGATAGAGCGCCGAAAATACTGTTGTCAAGGCTTCACTTAAACGCGGCTCTTCAGATCCAGGCAGGGGGGCCGCGGTAAAAGGCTCCGACTGACTCGCTGAGAGCGAAAATGGCAGAAGAGCGGCAGAAATATCAATAACGTCCTGCCATAGAAGATAATGAGGCCGCGAGACATTTACGAAGCCTGCAATTATGGTGTTATTGACCTCAATAAAAGGAAAAGATATCATCACTTGTCTCCCTTTTGTGATACATAGGAGATGAGGGGAGAGAGGGGAGGAGGACGAAGGAAAGACGTTTCTGACATTATGAGTTCATTTAGAGAGAAAATGAGTAGCGGTCGGTTGCAAATAAGGCTATTCATTATGTGTTTGTTAGATGAAAATCTAAGCTATAAGAAAATAAAGTGTTATACACAACAGAGAGGTGGAAGGAAAGAGGGAATACAGAATAAATGAAGAGGAAAGAATCGGCAGAGATGGACCCAAGCGATCAAAGGAAGCAATAGGTGATGAATTTACACAAGAACGACAAAGGGAGTGTGAGGAAGGAGGGAAAAAAGGCACAAAGAAAGTGACTGTTCCGTCTTCCACAAAGCTCTGTCAGGCTCGCTGCTTATTAGACGCCTTGCTTTCGTCGTCAGAGCTCTTATTAGCTATCCCCCCCAGTGGCTCAATTACATCCAAGCTGCCATCCTCAAACATCCCCATCTTTTCTTTTTCTTTTTTTTCTCCTTCCTGTAATGGTGTCAGCCTTGTCTCTCTCTAAGAACAGATTAGAAGCCCAAATTACTACTATCAGAGGAGGATTTAAGGTTTCAAGCTGTCTCCCCGGTGCTGGAAAACCACGACTCCACAACATGATGCGACGGAGAAAGGAAGAGAAAGGGGGAAAAAAAAAATAAAGCAAAGAGTATTTTGCTGTCGGATGCTTCCTTCCGTGATGGTTTTCGATGGTATTAAGAGATCAAATGTGGATCCGCAGACTGGGTTTTCGGAGTATAAAAACATGAGGATGTTTACAAGACGAGAGAGAGGGTGCCGGAGTGGAAACTCCGAGATTGGATATTGAGCCCTTTTGGATTCTCAAAAGCGTGCTGGGCCTCTCGGAGCAGTCGCGAGGCCCGCGTTTTTTGGCGTTTGAGTCGGGAGTGATGTAGCGTTCAACATTGCTGGATCTATTTTTCTAGGCTCGGGGTGTTTACTTTGTGTCAGGTTTATCCCTCTGTAAAAAAACAGAAGGAAACAGAAAGTAAACAAACCTGTTATGAAGCTATAGAAATAATACGTTCACACTTTCAAAACTTCTGCTGCTGAATGACAGCGTAAGGTCGTCGCGGTGAAAGAAACGGCTGCGCTTCTCCCTACTTGTACTCCTTTCTCCTCCCCTGTTGATCAAGGATATGGCATGCACGCTGCATGACATTAGACTATTAATACCAAGAGTTTCAGCGGAGATGAGAGGACTTGAAGCAGCCACCGCCTGCTAACCAGCGAGACGTGAAGGAAGTGTTTTATGAAAAACTGTTCCAATACTTTTGACAGCCCAAAGCATAAGAATACAGTCTACAGGGTATTTATTTAAAGTTCCCCTCGCTGCTTTTCTTTCTAGAAAAAGAGCATATAGAAATAAGTTCGGTATGAAAGTAAAGACAGACTCGAAGGTAAAATCTTCCCATTCTTCTGTCCATGAACTCCATCAGGGAACCGTCTTTTAAAGTCGGATTACAAACTCTCGCAAACCCCCTTGTAACAGCCCAACTGTGAGCTTTTTTATCTGAACGTTGGATGAAGGTAAAAGAAGAAATGAAGCGATAGTCAAGGACAGTTCGAGGTCGAGTCAAAGTAATTCTTGGTTTATTACAACGGTGGTCTTGTTTTCAAAGTTTTGGCTGTCAATTCCATCAGTGATAATATTGGATTCAAGTTATTAATTCTGCAAACATGATGACATTTAAGTAGCAATTGGCAGTTCAGGTATTCGACAAAAACAGTCTCTGCACTAGGTCCCTACAGTAGCTGTTCTGGAGCTTTTGATATTATAACATGACCTTCCTCAGCAGATGGAGTATGCTCAGTTGTTGTGGAATCGTAGCTATTGAAATTACCGTACTTTAAGGACGTCTTGTTTAGGGGTTGGTGAAAAAATGGATACAGCATAGTATCGATACACGGACTCCAACTATTGATCTTTTATTATATAGACTATTAACCTCTTAACAATCCGATGGCCTGGACGCCATTCGGTTTTCAGAGGTTGTAGCGGGATCAGTCTTAAAGCTAGAGTAAAGATGTTATCATTTAAAACTAGATAAAACCTAAGGAATCTATTGGTACCAACCATGTCACGTTACCTTGTCGGGAAGAATACTAAATAATGCTCCAAAGTTACGCTAAATTATGGCGAGGAAAAACTGGCATGTCCATTTTCAAAAGGGGTCGCTTGACCTCTGACCTCAAGATATGTGAATGAAAACTCTGAGATGAACAGAGTGAAAATTGTATCTTATTATATAAAACAGATGTTGACAAACTTGCATAATTTACAGTTGAAAAAAGGTAATAAATCTCAATATATCTTATCGGCAATACTCAGCATATCGTAAAATGTTTAAAATTGTAATAAGATCTTTTTGTGACGCTAGTATCATGATAATATTGTATCCAGAGGTGATTCCCACCTCTAGTCTTGTGCATGTTGACTAAAAAGGTTGAGAAATTTCTATGTTTTTTTTGTTTTTTTTAAATGCTTGCCCTATCTTTTTTCATGGATGGAATGATCATAATGGCCAAAACAATGAAAATAAGACCCAAATTGTAATCAAGCAGAATTATCCTTTAAATAATTCAATCCAGATTGTGAGCTGTAGCTACTCTTCCTTTAAGGATCTTGAATTATTCTTCAATCTAAACAGTTTCCTGACGAACGGGACCCCAAGAGACTTTGATGTTTACAGTTTTTGAGTGTTGAAGCATATTCGCTTCCTGAGCCGACCATCCCACAAGTGTATTAACCCCACTAAAGTGTATTAAATAGCTGCACAACAGCTAAAGACCAGAGGCTGAGGTTTTGAAGTGTAGAAACCCCCCACCCCCTCTCTCAGTCACACACTGCTCAACCGGAGGGGTAAATGTGGTCAGAGGTAAGGCAGCAGTGCTTTAATGCTGAGTCATGCTCTCTATTCTGGGACCACTTCCCTGTGTTCACCCCTCTGATTGGACAGTTTGCTCCTAACTGGCAGAGCAAGGCTATTTTGTTTTTCTTTTAATGGTGTGTCAGGGTTTTCCTAGGAGTTTTTCCTTATTTCCCACCTCTTTAAAGGTGGCAAATAATGCTGATTAAAGGGGGAGGTAACGTACAGCGGGTTTATCAGAGCTCTTTCGCTTGCAAACAGCTGCCTGCTGGAAACATTATTACAAATATTGATTCGTGTAGCATAAAAGTCATAGTCCGTGCTAATTGTTCATACTCTAAATTGTTTCTCCGGTGCTTTTGTCCTGCACCAGGCCATCACTCTTGAATGGTGGGTTGTATAACACATGCACAAATGGGTCACACCCACTTCATTACATTAGGAGCTGCACCTGTCCTGTTGACCTTTGACCCTGGGCCACCCTCCACCCCCACTGCCCTCTGAAAGACCCGCTGCTCTGGTTACATACGGACGTTGACACACACATGTACATGTACACACACACACGTGACAGCTGGCCTAACGGAGGCAGCTTCTCTTCCAGTCATTAGAGGGATGGAGGCCAAAGGAAAGGGAGGAGGGACTACTTTGAGTAAAGCACAAATTAAGACACATGCTCACTGGTCTAGTCGAGGAATGAGCTAATTTAAGAAAGTTTTACATACTTCCGATGACTGTAGTTTGTCTTGTACGTCTACTTTTCTGAATCGGTCTGCAGAGATGCGGTGTGGCACTATCTATCTGCGGTAATATTGACACTGCTCACCGGCACCTCATCTAATTTCACACCATTTAACTCGCTGGCACATTTGTGCCTGTGACTGAGGACATGGAAAAGAACTTGATGAAATTTTAATGTCATCTTTTCAGTCCCTCATATCAGACCGTGATCCGTTCGTCTAAACTCCAACCGAGTGTGTCTCCAACTCTCTAAAGTCAGTGAACCCGTGACGATCTGTACTGCGTGCACCTCGAGTCACATTTCACTATCGCAAAACAACATGCTGAGGTATCGGAGCTTCTCATCGCAGCTCTCGACAAGTGTGAAACCTGTCCAGGCCCAAAAAAGTGTGTGTGCATGTTTAAGACCGGGGCTCAGCATAGGAAAGTGTTATAGTGATATTGTGATGTGTGAGTTCCTACACGGCTGAATGAGTTACCTGTCTTTAAAAGCCTATTTCTGTTACTGCTAGCCTTGCCTTTTTCTGAACGTTTTACGCACAGTTGGTAGTCCACTGTGACAGATATTTCCCACCTGGCAGAATGACCTAAGCACTTTTATTTAATTGTATTTCATCCTGAGAGAGCCACTGCAGGCTGGAAGCATCACAGTGGAGTTTGCAGTACTAGATGTCACCGACATGGTCAAGGACAAGCTGCTGCAACATGTGGCCCATTCCTGTAGACTCCCAGCAAGCACTAGTAGTCGCTTGTATCACCTAAAGGACTAAAAGTCAGGATTATTTTATGTTATTGACTTTATAACAGTTACTTTGGCAACTTCCAGGCTAGTCCAAAGAGTGACTAGGGGAGTGGGTGGGGAGTTCGGAGGCCCTGGCTTTTGGGAATTTTTTAATCTTGTGCCAACAAGAATTATAAAATACAAGTTAGTAGCGAAGTAAGTACAAGAATGAGACAACTGTTGACTATTGTTTCAATGGCAGTTGCTAAAGAAAAGGATGGCAAAAAACCCCAACACTCTGGACACCTCTTTAAAGGGGGACTCAAGCAATTTAGTATTGTGTTTTCCGTAAATTTGGGCAATGGATTAAAAACAAATTGTTTATATTGAGCCTGAGATATCCTCAAGTACAGGTAACAAAAACACTGGATCCTACATTTCCAACCCGTTTTCACTCCCAACTCGTCAACTACTGCCACTCGGTCAGTCTCCCTCGGCTTCTGATACCGATGCACCGAGACGGTATTAGTAGACGGTCAGAGCAACTGACGTAGTATAAAGAGCGAGAGAAAGTTGGGGCCCGTGGGAGGATCGGATTGACGGGTCAAACAAACACAGAAACAGCAGTCTCCTCAGTGAAAGTCCTGTCTTGTGTGAAACCAAGTCAACGTTGACTTATTTTACCATAGTTTTGTTACGTAACGCCGTTTCTGCCACGTCCAAAACAGATGCTAGAGGGATATATAGAGCGTCATGGATCGAAGCGTAGGGCCACTGACCAAGCTGCGATATTTGATGAGTGGGAGTGTGTTGACATTTCCCATAATGCAACTCAGTAGCGAGACCTTCCTCGTCTGGTAAATGCTGTTAAAGTTGGTAAGCTTCGCCCTGAGCCACAGAATACAATATACACCTGTTTTCATAGGCTGAGTAGTATTCTCTGAACTTGTGCTATACTGTGATAATTGAATTTAAGGGTCACTCCATCAATTTTACACACAACAGTAAAGTCCAGGGAACAGCCCGGTGACTGTGTAGTCTTGTCTCATGCAATAACTTATAGGTCTAAACTGCCTATTCATCAGGGTTGTTTACATGCAGTAGAATCACAAGTATATTGGACTTTTGCACCTTTTCAAAGTAAGCAAGTATAGCGAGAGACCACAACTGGCAAAAAGAACAAAAGAAGTGGTCTCGCCTGTCAGAAAAAAACGACGTGCTTCACAAGTGGCTGATAGTAATGACTCGATGAGACAAGTGTGAAAGAAAAGAGGCTTGTAATGCCAGCAGGTCTCACACTTGGCTGACTTTTACGTGGCTCCTCTCATTCCCAGCCCTGCAGTCTGCAACCGCTGTACAGCCGGGGGCTCACTAGCCATTTTGGGACGCTTCCTTCCGTTCCATGTTGCCCCCCCTCTCCAATTTCCCCAAGGAGAGGGAGGACAGAACAGTAGCTGAGCATGGGAGGGGATAATGATGCTATCTCATTTTTCCACGTCCTGCTCTAAGTTTCCATCCTCTCATTTAGTACTTTTTTTTTCACTTTTAAAAGACCACTTCCTCAGCCTGCTTCTACTAATAAAGAAACGTACACTCTTTCTACACTTAGGAGAAAGCCACACATCCTGATGTAATGCAGGGAATGTATGCACCCTTTACTGGAGGAAGAAGAAGATGGTTAGTTGTGGAAGTGGCTAATCAGAACGCTCTGTTTTTTACCCAAGAGATTTTATTAAACCAAGATCAGAGAGATTTCAAAATTCTAGCACAAACTATAAGCCATTAGCAGTGAGTTTTATCCTATTACAAGCTGACCTCATGTAGAAACCGCCAAGCTGCTGCAGACAAGTGAGGGAACGAATTTACCACAACTAGTGTAGTTAGGCACTTTCCCCGGATCATGTTTTATTGTCCTCTCCTCATTAGGGTTCCACAAAGAAGCTCTGCAAACAGGATTAGTGTCGTCTAGAGTTCACGGCCAGTCGCTAATGCAACTTAATTTGGAATGTGTGTTCTGCAATACTCAATGTAGATGTGACATTTAATTAAAGGGGCTATATGTGAGAATCAGAAATCGTGTGTTAACAAGGACACCTGTGGCCGTTAGCTCGATGACAATCAGCGTCCTGTTGCTCGCGCTACCTAGCATCTGTTGAAACAGTGAGGCGACACGCACGAGACTGAACGTGATTGACAGCTAAAACCACAATATCACTGTATATTTCACATGCTTGGAAGTAATGTTAGCCTGCCTGCCGAGCTTAACCAAGAGGAATTTTGCCAGCTGGGGGTCCGTTTTGATACCTAAAAACCAAATGAAGGTCTCTCCGTGAGTCGCCCGATGGCCCGGCCGATGTTTGATCCTATTTTCCTCCGACATCGGTCACATTCCTGTTTTGCAAGACAGGCTTCACTAGCTATAACTTTTTTTTTTTTGTTGTGTGTCCGTGGAGTTTGTGTTGGAGTCTGAGTTGTGGTGGGGGCTGGTCGTTTGTTGTAGCGGAGCTTAAGAGAGAGTAAAGGAACTCGCGAGCGTGCATGATGTTACATCTGTTGGCTTTTCTCTTCAAAAAACTCCACGCATTCTTCACATTAAAAGCAGTCTACAGGCTGAAAGAGGAAACCCAGAAAGTTGCGAACGGTCTCATTTTTTTAGGTTATAGGTCACAACCTGTTCCCACATTGGCAATAAAAAACGATTAAAAAAACGTTTACACGTGTAAAAACTTACAGTCCATTTAATGAATTATTAATGGAATGTGGCATTGAACAGCTCTTCTTTGATGGAGCATAACCATCCAACCACACACACTCACATTAGACACCTGTTGTAATGGCCCACCCTTCTTGCTTAAGGGCCAACTGAGCTTATTTGGAAAAAGTCACATGCATAACAAAACACACACCTGCTCGCTATGGCCAGTGGACCTTATCTTGACAGTGTACAGCTGACATAGCAACCAGCAATAAAAGTCCAATTTGAAGTAATTTGTATGAGATTACAGCCTCTTATTTTCCCATTTACCTGCAGTATGTGTGTGTGCATACATGTGATCATAATGGTGGGTTGAAAGCGCTATGTGCTGACAGTACAGTATACGCCGATCCTAAATCTGCCCTCAGCCGCAAGCAGCTGTCCCTCAGAGGGCTAAATGCGTTGGCTCCAGTATTCACGTTTCCAGGGTGAGCTAACCCCGCTCACATTACACTGTATTTTTTAAATAAGACAACATAGACGGGGTTCATGTGTCCAAAGGCCCCTCAGCAGTGTGTGTGTGTGCGGAAGGTGAAGAAGGTTAATTCACACTGTGGGGGAGAAAGGGTAATTTTCTTTATGGATTATGTCATGTATTTTTTATCGGCTGTGGTAAAGGAGCCGTGGGAGGGTTTTGTACTGTAGGTGTACTTACAGCACAGAGTGTTCAGAGTGTGTTATGTGCAGTTGAGCAGCGAGAGACAATAAAAATAAATATACTAAAAATTCATTACCTGTGGAAATTGCTTTTGCTGAAAAATTTCCACATCAACTCACCCAGAGCATATGACAATTTCAATGATTTCAGTCAGTTTAAAGGAATAGATCGACATTTTGGGAAATATGCGTATTTGTTTTCTTGCTGAGATGAGATGAGAAGATTGTGCCTTGTTCGCCAACCGTTCTTAAGAAGAAATGTCTTCTCCTTAAGTAAAGCAAAAGTTTTGTTTCACCGCAGAAAAATGTGTTATTAACCACCTAGCCAAATTTGAATGATTAAAAAAAAAAGTGTATAGGTTTGAAAAATAAGCAGTATGCTCTGCTCTGAAACACTTGGGTTGTGTGAGTGTTGATTACGTATCATGGATGTACAAAATATATATGACACTTCTTAGGGTTACAGGTGCTGGTAGGCAGATTTTGTCAGCGTGTGACAGAGTCAGGTTAGGTGTTTTCACTGTTTAATAAGCTAGATAAGCCAACAGGCCTGTGCTTTAGTTTCATATTTACTGCACGATGGGCCTTTCACACAGAACAAATTGTGCGCAAGCCATTGGAAATATTGGGTTTGGCGTTGCCGCGTTCTATGTGAAAAGTCCATGACAGTTCCTTTCAGATCCAGATCCAGATCCTCTCCCCTAACTCTTGGTAAGAGTGTAATATGTTGAATAGTTTTTTGAAGGACGACTAAATGCGTAATCAGGATGCTTGTGTAAAACAAATCTACCTTGGAAATAAACAAATAACTTCGTACAGTGCTTGTAGGGTCAGATTCATTGGTGTTTTGACAGTGAAGGCGTATGGTGGATACCGTTTCACGGCGACCCCACGTACACTCATGCACGCCCCCACACATAACTTGAACTGAACTGAATGTCAGGGAGTCCGTATAAGGAACTGGTGTCCTTAAAATCCCCGTGGCTAAGTTACAAGGCATAAAGTTGATTAATAACAGTTTAGACATACTGGTAATTACAGTTTAACTGGACACAGATATTCACAAAGGGGTCATAGAATACTACTGGTTGTCCCGATGTTGAAATCTCAGATACGTTCTGATCCTATTTAAGTGTTTTAAAGTCATAAAACAAAGTGTAAAGTCTAATAAATGGAAGTTTGTGTCTGTCGTGCTCTTCTCCGTCCCTTCCTCTTTCCCTTTCTGTCCTCTTTCTCATCAGAAGAATACATTAACCAGCATCTCACCCCCGAGGATGTGACACTCTCGCGCTGACAGCTATGAATAGCTCTCGCCAGCTCATGTGGAGTAGAGCAATGTATTCACTTGGCTAAACATTATTATTTCATGCTTTCCCTCCCTGAATCAATACAGATTTTTCTTAGAATATTGTAATAATAAGCAATAAATCTTAGGTCATGTGATCACGTGGGCTGTGTTCAAACTGGATGTGTTTGGAGCAGCTCAACAAGTTTGATTCGACTGTGCAGGCCAATCCGAAGCTTTCCATCAAATGAGGATCGGTTGGCTGATTGATTGTTTTTTTTGTGTTCTTATAGGATAAAGGAATGGGTGGACCAGATGCAAAAAGAGTTGATCTCATTAACAGACACAGCCAGTGGTATGGACAATCTAATACAGGTAAGCATGACTTTCTGTTTGTGAACTGAAATTTCAATTCTCCTCACTTTTTGTGTAACGTCTGATTCAGACCACACAATATTTTTGTCCGTTATGATGGTCACTATGTCAGATTAGGCGATTGAGAGTCATAAATTCTTGTCGCGACATGACAGACTCATTGACACTTCGGCCCGCCGACCGATCATAGCTGGTCGTCTTTCCCGACGAGCATGATACGTCTCAGACGCGGGGTCACTATGACACACTACAGGAGATAAAACGATCGATTATCGCACACAACACTCATTGTCGTTCCCGATCTGAGCCGACGCCCTACGACGGCCGTGTCGAGCTCATATTGTGTAGTCTGAACCAGCCATAAGGCGCAATAATGATAGTGCAGCTATGTAGGCCTACGTATTTTTCAATAGAGCATAAACAGGTATTTGACGGCGTCAGTTGAATGACATTCGAGGGATAGTATTGCCAGGAGACGTGCTGGCAACTTGTGATGCACTACTAATAATATAGCTTACAGTACAAACATTGATACAAGATGCCTTTTCTAGCTCAGTTAGTGTTGTGATTCCTACAAGACGCTACTTTTGGTTTGCTTTATTTAAACACCTGTGCCAACGCTTCACTATACTCCCATAGAAAAGAGGGGGTGTATAGCTAGTGTTTGCTGTTTCTCCTTCACGGGTCCAGTTGTGGTAAAGACAAATGAACAAACTGTCAACACTCGCAGCGATTTAGATGTTCTGTAACCTCAAGTGACTAATGTACAGACTCCCAGAGTAATGTACAGTAGGGAGTGCTCACAAATGGGACTAATGGGACTAAACGGCGGCTAACGTTGGCCCCTAAGCTGGTTAACTGCCCTTATGCCTGTTGAAATATAAATGATAGGCAATAACAATGTATTTTTAGCGCCCCCACATATTGCACCAATCAATTTAACCAGTAGTCAGACAGAACTAAAAATGTACATTTTTGATGGAGCACTGCCACTGCAGAAAAATAATTTATTGGCTACTTAAATATCTTCTTTTTGGTAATTAGGCTACAATTTCAAACAAATAAATACAAAAGTAAAAAAAAAAAAAAAAAAAAAAAATCACTTTTCAGTGATTTCTTGGCTTAATTCATTGTATTTCAATTTAAATAAAACCCATTGCGAGGGTTAAATATTGACAAGAATGGTGTGTATTTTAAGTCATTACATTTCTCACATGCTCCCTAACCCTCCTCGCTCGACCTCAGCTGTCACAGCACATCACCGGTCTATATATAGTAGCTTCTCATTAGACATAACGCTGCATCATTTCATTCTGCCAGCCCAATGTACACGCTCAGATAAGATCACCGTCACAACTATACTGTAAAGTGGTGGCCATAGTCCTTGCACACACACACACACACACACACACAAGCCCACATCTGACAAAGGAGAAGAAGCTTTTTAGATCCACATTGATTGACATAATACATCTGGCACTTTTGCTCCCCGCTCCTTTCCAGAACATGATCAGTCGGCTTTAAAGCATCACCGAAATCATTACAAAACATGTTTTTATTTGATTCGGTGGCACGACTTGTCACCAGAAATGAGAATTAAACAGATCTGGCAATATTTTGTGTAACTGAAGCCTCTCAAACTGTTGCTGTAACAGAAGCTGATGCATTTGGGGACGCCCTTTAACAAAATGTACTGTACACAACATGCAGAACTTTCAAAAGGGAGTGTCATGAAGCTTGCAAATTATATGTAGCCTTCTAATATTGTTACAGTTGTACCTTTTGTTACTGGGAATTGTACAGTTTTCAACTAAAACACCCCAAATCCACAGTATAACATACAAACACTTCCAACATACAGATTAAATATAGAAATTCCAAGAAAATCCTCCTGGATATGTTGTAATAACGTGATCCAAATCTAAAAGTCAGGCATATTTCTCTTTAATATTGCTCTTGCACCAAAGCAAAATTCATCACGAGGCCTGCAGGATGAAGACAAATACACGCACGCGCCTCAGCTCTGTGGTTTGAATGTCGGACAATGAAATCCCTCTAGGCTGCTAAATAATTGGCTGTTTGGCATTTGTGTTTCTTATTTCTTTTGCTGGAGCATATTCCATAGCACAGTAAATGGTCTTGTTGCATAACCTGACATTGCAATTTAATCAGTGGACATGTAGCTTCCTTTTTTAAATCACTGCGCTTTTGGCCAGTGAGGTCCGATGAAGAACGGAAGATGACCGCTGATGCAGAGTGACGTTCTCAGCCTCAGATACAGTCTGTGGATAGTCTTGAGACTGAGAAAACTTGAGGGAGATCAGTTTTAATGCTAGGACAGCACATACCACTTATCATTTTGTGCTACACGTTTGTACATACTGTACATGTTGGCTATGTAAAGCCAACTAGTGGTTGAAATCCTATTTTTTGGGATGGAGATTTGTAAGCATTTGTAAGCATTCGGACCATTTCCCTTTTCCCCATCCACCTATCATCACCATGCAGCTCCTTCTTTCTTCTAAACTGGACTGCTGCTATGGCACCAGTGGGCAAAAGTGAAGCCAATACTGAAGTGTCTTAAACTTGCATTCTTTCCAATAGCCAGCAGGGGGCGACTCCTCTGGTTGCAAAAAAAAAGTCTGATTGTATAGAAGTCTATGAGAAAATGAGCCTACTTCTCACTTGACTTATTACCTCAGTAAACATTGTAAACATGAGTTTATGGCCTCAATCTCTAGTTTCAAGTCTTCTTCAATACAGCATGATGTTCATTTAGTGAATTATGATCCAATTTAGAGTCAAATAGACCATAAAGCAGGGTATGATTTAGGGCGTGGCTACTTTGTGATTGACAGTTCGCTACCACGCCGTTGTTCAGTCTGGATGTTGTCCGTGTTTTTGTCTTTACTTTAACTTTAACCCTTTCACAGTGTGTTTTTAGTTCATGAATGTTAATTGTAATATTTTGGTTACCGAAAAATATCTTATTCAGTGTTCGGGTGTATCTGGCTCCACCCTCTTGCGTCACTTCTGACTGCAAAAAAACAAGATTGCGACGGCCAAAAACCAATATGGTGGCGGCCAAAATGTCGAACTCGAAGCTTCAAAATGGCCATCCACAAACTTGAACTGTTTGCCATGGTCATTTGATTAGTACAAAAGAAAATGGCAATCGTTGTTAGTTATGGTGAATGCTAAGCCGGCAGCGGAGGAGTCACAGAGCCAACTCAACATCTGTCAAGGCCAATTCTATCTTTCTTTCTTATTTATAAAAGACACAGCTGATATGGTGGGACTACAAGCGCACAAACACACGCTGAACGCTAATGGAAGTTAGCCCAATACAATGGTTGCAATGGCAACAGTAGACATAAAAATGGCTGTCGCTCTGACCATCCTGGTACGTTGATTTGAAAAGGAATGTTAATTCTAGTCTTATTCTATTTCTATGGTTGTATTACATTGTCTCACCGATACACCGATTTTTAATGCAAATATGTTTTCAGTCTGAACGCCTGCTTAACTGATTAAGATCTCTGACCCCCTGCCGTTCTCCTCTGATTGACTCAGATATATCATAAACACAGACCTCACTTCAGCGTGGAGACCAACGATGCGAGGGATCTGGTGGCGACAGCTGCTGGGAATATAGAGAAACTGCTGGCTAACCGCTCCCGTGCCCTAAAGGTGAGTGTGATCTTCTAACACAACATTATCTTGTGTCAACCCTGCTTGTTGGAGGAGGAGTGAAGGAGTTTGGTTATTGCTTCTTCTTCTTCTTTGTTATCAACTTAAAATCCGTTCATGTTTTAGTTTGAGATAAGAACATAAAATGTTTGCGAGACCAGATCCAGGCCGTCTCTCCTAGCACAGTTCCCAGAGCCCGAGGAAACACACAGAAACAATCTGCTCCTCCTCATTTCACGTCAGAACAGACACTGGAACACAGCCACCGCTTCAGGCCATGCACTGATCCAACATGAGCAGACATCCTCCAGCTAGATGACTTAATTCAAAAAGTTACCCGTCTGGGTTGTAACATGCCCAAAAAAATATACAATTTTATTGTTTGTGTGTATGTGTTGTATCACTTTCTGCTGTTTTGAGAAAATAATGTTGCAGGTTTTGGGTTTAGGTTCAACTTTATCTCCGTCTTTATACCTAATCTCTATACCTGCTACTTTCATGGTTCATTTGTCTGAACCAAACAGAAGGAAAATGCTATAAAGGTTACGCAAATGCTTTCATTTTTTTAATCATTTCACGTGTTCCTGACGGTGTTCACCACAAGTGGCTGAACTCTTCCTTGTTCAATGGCTGACTAAACAATTCAAAGACCTTGAAAGACACTTATAGTTAAATTAGTACTGTACAACTTTTTGACAAACCGTAGAACATGTCACCTACAACATAATATTTTATTCACGCTGGCTGGATAGCTCTACGATGTTGGATCAGTCGGGTAGGTCAACCACTTTGGTCCAGACTGAAATATCTCAACAACTGTTTGATAGTGTGGCAGGGAATTTTGTACAGAGATTATAGGTCTCCAGAGGATTAATCTTAAGTATTTTGGTGATCCCCAGACCGTATGTGTAGTTACAAACTTCTGAGACATTATACCTGGCCCTAACAAAAACAAACTAAAACGAAATATTTAAAAACTAAAACTAAACCTTTCTGGGAAAAACTGAAACTGAACTGAAATTAGCAAACACACCCTGAAAAACCAACTAAAACTAAACTAAAATTAAATCGAAAAATCGAAACTAAAATAGAATAAAAACTAATTGAAAATTCAAAACTATTATCTTGTCCCTTAAGGTTATTTTTTAAATTATCCAATATTTTGGTTTATGACCAAATACCTATACAAAACTAAGGACCTCCCATCAGCCTCAGCTGTACTTTGTGTTTGATCAAATGCTGCACTTTTCTGTCTTTTGATTGTTTTTATTATCCTTTTAATTTTTTTTTTCTTTTAACTTACACTTTTATATTCTTTTATTAGTTTTTATCTTATGCACTTTGAACATCAGCATGTCAACATTGTTATTGTGAACAAGTTAGCAACCTAAATAAACCCTCACAGAGCTGCCAGTGTGACTATATTCTCTTGGTCTTGTTTGCATGTAGTTACAAAGGACAACAAGCTAAGTTGATCCATACAACCTTTCATTGCTCCTTAGTTTAAACACAACAGTATTTGGTCAACTAAATCAGGATCTTCGGGCACTCCCGGTTCTCCGTCAATCCGGTTCCGAGAGCCATAAATATCCAATTAAAGCCTGACAGCCTGTTGCCGTAGTTACGTTCACATTGATTATCAATCCAGCCTAGCATTTTGTTTTTCTTACATCCCAATAACGGCCAAGGGATGAGGGACAATTAGTTTTTGGTGTTGTCATGTCGCACCTTTGGGAGAGAAACACGACTTGTTCAGTGACTAGATGGCAGCGGAATAGAGATGTTAAACTACAGTCTCTGTTCTTACATTTGATCAACACCATCTGCTGTGTGTGTCGCCTGCTCGAGTTAACGCCAGTTGTTTAGCTGTTTGCTGGGAGTGTGAAAACAGCGACGGAGGCAGAGATGATTTCCTTTTTTTTTTTTAAAGCTAAACCACCATATGCTGATATTCTTTGTTCCTCTCCAAAAGTATGTTTACTTGTCACTGCATTAGCATTGACGATAAAGGCCTGTGGCGGCTACTGTAACTGGTGTTCTGTATAATGAAGTGGAGTTGATCCAGCTTTATGGCCATCAATTTATATAAGGGACCATAAATAGTGGCTGTGTCCACTTAGCTGAATCATGAATTGAAATGGAAGGAGGGAAAGGACGACTGCAGCTTCTGTAATGTTCTTGACCTGACCTACACTAATCTAATATTCCTCTGCACAGGTTTCAATCTATGCGGTAAAGAATCCCAGGCTCCCTTTTACTTATCACCTTCAGTATCCTTGTCTTCTCTTCCTTCACTTTCTCTCATCCCTCCCCCTCTTTTTCTCTGTCCATCCCTTGTTCCGTTCGAAAGGGGGCCGAACGCACGCAGCGTGTAAGAGATCGTGCGAGAGGTTATGGCTTTTTGTCTGAGAGAAATTGAATGGCCTGATGAGTATGAGAGAGAAATGATGATGAGTAGAGGGAGAGTGGTAGGAAGTCCATGAGTGCACTATAAGCCACACCTCCCATGAGGCAGCGCACAAAAGACTGGAAGCCTATTACAGACCCCCCCCATCCACCTCCATCCATTAAGATCTTGGCCTTTTAGTACACAATTCAACAGGCAGCACTCTCCTCTTGTTCACACAGCACCGCTATGTGCTGTTGTAAATATAAAAAAGTTTCTACCTCCAGATACTGTTACATTAATTCTACTTATTCTGTGATGAGATGCTGCTAATGGCATTTTTGGTAGACCCATTTTCACCTGAACCTGCACCCTCCATTGTAATAATACATTCATATTGTGATCTGTATCATGGAATCCAGCTGCAGGAATAAACATTTGAATAGGAAGCTGCAGAAACACGGCATTATCTCAACCACCTATGAGAAATAGTTGCCTGGATGACCTTTTCACAGTGGACGTTTTGATTTTGTCAAAGCAGGAAAAGTGCATGTGTAACTAATAACATTAACAATGCCATTAAATGAAAAGCCAAAGATGGAAGACTAAATATTGAGTTTGGGAGCATCATGGTTTCCCTGTTAATTGTAGCAACACTGGACAAGTAGTAGAACTAGTAGTAGAAGTAGTAGTAAGAACTTTAAGCATGCACTATCTACCTTTTAACATGCACTATCTGCCTTTAAACATGCACTATCTGCAACCATCTCGGACTCTAACCACTAGCGCACTTTACACTTACTTTACACCATACATCCTATTTACTACTTTATAGACTGCACATATGCACATATTACATTTATTTATTGCACATACTACATTTACTTATTGCACACACTATGTTCACCCATTCACTCTGTATCTTTTATATCTCTATTTATTGTTTTTATCATTTTTGTATACCTTTATACCTCTCCTGTGTTTCACTCTGTTTGCTGATGACACCTGAATTTCCCTCCGGGGATTAATAAAGGTTCATCTTATCTTATCTTATCTTATCTTAGTATAGTGGATGAAAACTTTGGTCAGCACTGTCTAAACCAAGCTGGGTGTTTTTCTGGAGGTCATAATCAACTCATACTACCATACTGTAGTAACCCCATGGTTTTATATCATAGCCGAGCAGTGTGAGTCCTGTAAAGCCTGCCCAGAAGCAGAGTTTTGTGACCTGTGGTCAGATTATCATGTTATTAACACTTAAACGCACACAAACGAGTTTTTTCCAGTGTCATTGCTTTGGTATAATGACTTTTTCCTGCTGCATTTCCCCAAATGCATTTCAACCATTCTATTCTATAGACCAATTTCCTTGGTCAAAATGCAACCACTTTGCATTATAAACTCTAGAGGCTGCTTTTTATCTCTTCCTCTTTTCATTTGTATCTTACTTTACCTTTAAGAAAATCCCACCACCACAAACAAAGAGTTCAAGGGTTGAATTTGGATGTCTGATGTAAGACATCGTGCCAGTTTACAACCCTCTAAAATCGTCTGTATTTGCACCCCCCCTGCAGCTGTACAGTTCAGCCTGCTGTTGTGCTCGAAATAAGCAGGATAGACGCCGCCTCGCTGACTGGTGGCATTTCTCTTTACACCAGGGCAACTTGTCTCCTCTGGCTATGCTTTTGCAAGCGTTTGTTTGTTTGTGTGCATCTGTGTCTGGGTGTTTGTGTGTTCGGCCGGCAATTGTCAAGCAACACAATCCCATTAGAATGATGGCTGCTGTCATTAACTTAATCAGGGGCCCACTTGGATTTGCTGTCTGTCAATGTGACATCTGCCCGTCCTGTCACCTCGATTCAGCCACCGCGTTTGACGTCGGTGCTCCCTTGACATGCAATCTCTCAAGTGCAGGCAGCTGTGGCTACTTAGAGGGAGATATCTTTCATCACAGCAAAAAAATGTATGGCACAGATCACGTTTATTATTATACTCATGGTGGGTCCAACTGTGATTTGGGTTGTGTGCAAAGACAAGAATCCCACTTCTCAGCTGTTTAATGCAAGGCATGTTTAGTTCATTTATGCATGGAAATAGATACAATATAGTTCCAAGACATAGATCAATGCATTCCCTTGGCACTTGTTTAACGTATGATAAGGTCACATGTACAATAAAAGCAATGAGAGTAATCAGAGAGAGGAAAATGTTCACTTCCCGCCCAGGAAATGTCAGGAGGCAAAACAGGAAGTAAAGCTACAAGCAACACGTATAGTTTGACTTAACAGGAAGGTGAAAATGTACCCTATTTACCTTTTGTTGATATTTAAAGTTAATCTGTGCTCTTCAACATAAAATAGTTTACAATGCAATGTTAATAATCTAGCTCTGTGGTTCACAACCTTTTTGGTTCCACATACCCCCACAGCAAGCTTGAGTATCCCTTCATCTAACGCCGAGTCATGTCAGGGGGTATAGAGGTGTGTCCTGATAAAGGTCAGCATCACACCAATTTGTAATTATATTTCTGTTTATTTTCCTCCTAAACATAAATATGTGTACATAGTTTTATTACCAAACCATCAAACCATCTCCAATCTTTCCGCCTATACTGCAGAAGTGCCTCCAGCAATCTTGGGCAACAACTTCACACAACTGCATTCTGAGAATCTTCAAGAATCATTTCAGTGTGTTTATGCCAGTAATGTCAGTTTTTGGCTGCACTTTGCATAGTTCTTGCTTGTGTCTGTTCAGTATAGCTGGAGATATGAGTGCTAATTTTCTTTCCTCCACTAAAATCATATAGAAATTTCACAGACTTGGATCAGTCCATCACATTTAGAAAGAGGCTTGCTTTTGCTTTGTTACGGCCATTTCACACTGGTAGTGTTTTTTTTTGTGTGTGATGAATTTGTATGTTTTTCGAACTATTGTTTTTTTCATGAATACTTTAACACAAAACACGAATATTACGAGGTGAAAAAGCGGAACAAGGTTGATTTTCTGACCTTTTGCCCAGTGAATAAAGTCATCAACCATCATCATGACAGCAAACTTTATTACTCCTTTCAACCTTGACAAAAGCAGCACAGATCAGATCCACTCCTTCACAATTAAAGCTCTATTAAAGTGTCGTTTATTTGTCACGCCCCCGGTGTGTAAACACCTTTACCATTAATTTTTTGTTCTTTTTTTTACATAGCCCAAGTGGAGTGCTTTGCTTGCTGTCAGTTCTGTCTCCAGTCCATCAAAGATGTCCTAGAAACATGGTTTTGTACCTGCCATGTATCTGTACTGTTGTTGAGTTTGAGTCTGCACTGGCAGCCAATATCTTAAAGGACTTTTTTGCTGTTTAGTCCTACATAATGAGTATGAGGTGTTGAGTATCAGTTGCATTGATAAGCTTATCTTGTCTTCCTTCTTTAGTTTTCATGTAACGATTGAAATGAAAATGCTGCAAATGTATAGCTCTCTCTCTCTCTCTCTCTCTCTTTCTCTTTCATTCAGTGTGTGGAACATCACTCGTCACCCGTCTGTTTCAACCATTTCAAGTTAATGTTCCCAAAGTGTTGGTGATCTGACTGGGGAAATGATTTCATTTCCAAGCCACTCATGGGGCGATCAAAGCATTTTCCTCTTTCATGTTGCGCCACGATATTCTGCATTCAGCGTGCGTTGTCCTTAAAAAAAGGATGTCAAGTGAAGCTGGAATTCCCAACAGAGAAGAAACCACCGCAGTGCAGAGAGAAACTTTTTTACCTCAGACAAAAGACCCCGAAAGTCTTGTTGTCATCTGCGACGTTCTGTAGCTGATTATTTTTTAGATGGAGATAACGATGTGTGTAGATGTGTGCGAGAGTTTTCTCCTAGATTTCTTTGATACTTCAGAAGTTTCTTTAGGCGGCTGCTGTGGTAGCTTAGTTTCACTCCTGATACAACTGTGGAGATTATAGTCGCTGAACCTTTATAAACTGAGATCTGTATGCTCACACACGCAAGTGCTATCACCTCTCCTACCTTTTTAGCCTTTCTGAGTCTTTGTTCACATCCCAAAATTATCTCCTTCCTTCTCCATTCTTGTCATATATTTTATTTTATATTTCTTCTGTTCTGTCTTTTTTTTCTTACATTCCTCCCTCCATCCTTGTCCTTCCATTCTCATTGCTCATAACTCCCTCTTAACTTCCTTTCCCATAACTTCACCCTGATTCTCTGTCACTCTTCATTCCCATTTTCCCATTTTTGCCTTGCCCTGTGTTCCTCTTTTCTCCCTTTCTGTCCTTTTTCATTTCTCATTTCGGATGTACGTGTCCGTGTGTGTGTGTGTGTGTGTGTGTGTGTGTGTGTGTGTGTGTGTGTGTGTGTGTGTGTGTGTGTGTGTGTGTGTGTGTGTGTGTGTGTGTGTGAATATGGATGATAAATTCTTCTGAAAGTAAGGAAATGTTTCGCTTTAAAATTTGATCCCCTCTCTCTGTCTTGCCTGTCGTCTCTATCTCCAACTTCTCTTTCCTCTTCGGGCCGTTCTATCCATTATAGCTGTAATGCTTAAGATTGTGTTAAAAATAAACCACCATATCTTACCATTTATCATGCATACAAGCAACCAGACTGTACTCTATGGATACTGTATTCCTACTAATACAGTATTTATCTTGCCCCAGCCTGTTTTCCTGGATTGCGTTTGCACCTCTGGCCACCTGAATTGCAAAAAATGAGGTGTGTCACACCTACTTGCACTAAAGACCCCATTTACAACTGGCATTAACAAGCAATTTGTATGTAGATATCCTACCTGCATAAGGAAAATCCATAGACTTTATATAAGAAGTAGACAAAGTCAGCGTGGCATCACCCGTCTGTGGATTGCCGTTTTGAAGCCTCGGGTTCTGCATTTTGGCCGTCGCCATCTTGGTTTTTTGCAACCAGGTGGAGCCAAGTACGACCAAACGCTGAAAACATTTTTAGGCGACCAAAATGTTAAAATAAACTTTCGTGAACTGAAAACACAAAATGAAAACATGGACAACTCCCAGACCGGTCGACGTCGTGGTAGCGACCTGCCAATCACAAGGTAGCCACGCCCTAAAGCATCCCCTGCTTTATGGTCTATTTGACTCCAAATGGGACCATAATTTACTAAATGAACATCATGCTGTATTGAAGAAGACTTGAAACTAGTGATTGAGACCATAAACTCATGTTTCCAATGTTTACTGAGGTAATAAATCAAGTGTGAAGTAGGGGCATTTTCTCATAGACTTCTATATAATCAGACTCTTTTTTGCAACCAGAAAAGTCGCTCCATGCTGGCTATTAGAAAGAATGCAAACAGTTGAAGGCACTTCAGTATTGGCTTCAGTTTTCAGACCCAGAGGTTGAAGAACACATCTTAATTCAAGGTCTAAATGCTTGCAGAATGCATTATGATTGGAATGTGATCAGATCAGCCAGACCACATTTGGAAGTAAAAGGAAAAAGCTAGAAATAGTAGCAGTAGTTAGCAACTCCCCCCTTGCAAAAAAAGGATTTGAAAAGAGACAACGCATCTCTGAAGTCCATAGTTGACTGACTTAATCAAAGAAACTGACTGCTCATCATACTGCTGCCCTGCATTGTTTCCCTGCTCTCATTGAGTTTCTGTCTCTGACTCAGATCCTCCTCTACTGTACTGCACTCCAATTGCCTCCATCATTACATCCGTCCTGAGCTTACACATGCTGTAGGTGTGACCTGTTGATTAATAGTAAATGAACTCTCACACATCGCACACACACTCGGACACCTTAAGTCGATTGACCTGAGCTTCTTTTTTTAACCCGCCTTGACAGTAGATCTCGCTGATATCCAGCTCCGACTCCTCTGACTCTGTTCTCATCAATTATTGAGCCGTTCCTCTTAACCAATCCTCTGATGGGTGGCCTGTGGTTAACTTCCCCCAGCGGAATAGGTCATTTCTCTTCCTACAGTGACGGCAGAGTTTTCCGGATATGTTCATTTATCATAAAAAGGAAGAATGTACGAGCGAAAGCTCTGCCAATAGGTTGACGTATTTGCACTTGTTTCTAGCTCCAGGAAGAAAATTGTTCAACAAGCAGGTGTCAGTATCAGGCTGGTTGCTAAATTTGTATCTAAAATAATTATTATCTAAATATAATTTCAAACTTCAGCACTACATTTTGTGTCTTAGTTCAAGATGTTTTCAAATGTATCAAATGAGCAAATGTTGAGCGCTGATATCACCGGTATAGAAAAAGTAGTTTGTTGTAGCCGGGATTAGATTTTAAAGGTGCTCTATATGATATTCAGATGATTAATATAGCAGCAAACAACTATTTGCTATGTAAAGATATAGAGAAGTAATGTCTACCTGAGCAGAGAAGGAAGTCGCTGTCCCTCCGTGTGTGTTGTAATCCGAGATTGTCTGTGCTTTGTTGACATAGCCGGGCCGGCCGCACCGTGTTTCAACCAGTGAAACACAGGGGTCGTTTTATTCTTAGTCAACTAAGATTTCTTTAGTCCATTAGGCATTTTTTATGCTTTTTTCATGCTGAATGACTCGTTTCCAAGAGGACATCTCTGTTAAATTTAATATTTAAAGTGGTGCTTTTGTGTGATTCTATGTGGAGAAACTCAGTTTTACAGATCTGTCGATTAAATCAACTTATAGATTAGTCATCAAATTGCAGTTTGTGTTAGTCGACTAAGAATTGCTTTGGTCGAGGCCTTCGTCACAGGAAACACAACACGTGTTTGTCACTACGGTTAGTGTTGATCGTGAGCGGTCATCAAAAATGACTCTGCATTTTTTTTCATCAGCGGCTCCTTTTTTTATTTTTGCAAAGTAGTAAAAGAAGAAGATGAAGCAGTGAGCTGTTAGATGAAGAGCTGCAGGTGCGGGTAACCAGCTTTATTGCTTCCTGCTGTTTCCTTTCAATTCTAATCTTGATACATGTCGTTCTACAACTGACTAGTGATTCATTTGCTTCATATCTGAAATGTTACTGCAGTTATTTCAATAAGAAATGACTGTGAGAGTAGTAGTAGCACATTCTTTTGTCTGTCCTTGTAAACGTAAAATCCTCACAGTCTTTGCTTTTTGACATTAAAAAGCCAAGGAGGATTCCACTAGCCGATGGCTGATCTCAAGATAGCCCTAAACCGAAGAGAGAGGACTGACTTGTCGAGACAAGGGGAAGGTTATTCTGCGCGAGTGCCTTCAAGGAACTCCCTCTGATGCTTTGTAGCCACCTTGAGGGATGCTTGTTGACAAAAGCACCTGCTTAGGGGGACGTGGCGGCCTGCCAAGACCTCCCCCAGACAGCCTGCCTGCACAGAGGAGAGCGGACTGACCTGCAGAGAAAGATGTCGTGATTAAAATCAAAGAGAGAAGGAGAATAAAAGAGAGCGAGGTTCTTTGTTTTCGAGAGATGGTTTTTCTTGAGCGAAGTAAAAGAAAAAACACAAAGAAAGTGGCCACCCAAGAGAGAAAGGGAGAGCATAAGGGTAAGAGACAATGTAGGCCTATAGAACAGACAGCGGAGGGGCTGTGCTATTTGAATATTGATTGGTGAGGGTTATTTCAGGGCTGGGGATTGCATTAGCACTTTGGCAGCAGATCCAAAGGCAGGCTTTGGCTGCCCACCAGAGTCTCCAGCCACAATCGGTGGCCATTTTGGAAACAAAAAACAACAGTTGTTTTCCAACCTTGGCTTCTTGCACCCACAGCGTGGGTCTCCGTCGATAGGAAAACCGACTTCTCCTAATTGCGAGTGGGCCGTTGGCATCGGCACAGAGAGGAAGGTTCGAGTCGAGTCTTAATTGCCGAGGAGAAAGATGGCCCGCGCTACAATGGAAGGATAATGAAACAAAATGTTTCGGGGTCTCTTGTGTTGCCATCGCATGGGAGCTTTCGCTCTCCACAGTGCATGGACCACGGATGCGGCAGGTTACCATGACACCCTGGTCGCTAGGCAACGTGGGCATCATAAACAGATTCCTCACTTCTAAAATGAATCACTTCTCATTCTCTCTCTCTCTCTCTCTCTCTCTCTCTGTCACCCTCTCTTTTACACTCAACACAAAACGAGAAAACTTTCATTCAAGTACCCTTATTCACCATCACATGCACGCATTAAACACAAAATTGCCTCTCGTTCACGTTCATTAAATTGTCTAAGAAGGATGAAAGCAAGAGCTCGAGCTTTTGAATAGAGCTCGCTTAAGTGTTGTGTTATGTAGTGGTGCGTAATTACAGAGGAGTCAGTGATCTCCAGTGTCTGGAAGTGCGTTATTAAACCGACACTGGATGACATGCTGTGAGTCATTAGACACTGCTGTTAAAGCCCTAATCACAGTGTAGGCATACAGTCACACACACACACACGCGCTCATGAAGCTCCTCACTCACACGTTATTTTATTAAGTCGTACAATAAAGTGAAAACAGCTTCCCCCTGTACATTTCCCCATGAGTGCATATCCACTTGTGCTCAAAGATCACATGCTATCATGACTTATTTCCAACAGCGTTCCGAAGGGAGACCGTTAATGCGATCAGTCACTTTACACGACGACGTCGTTTCCGAGAATATGCCGGTGGAATTTATCATTTCAAAATTGCTGAATAAACAACGTAAATTCTCTACTCATGTCACATGCCAGGGGGGTTATTATTGCCAGGTGATTTACACTGATGGCATCCCAGCAGGCCTCTCAGAGTAACTGGTTCTGCGTGATTAATATCGGGAGTAGTCTCGAGACGTTGAAGTATTACCTCCTTCAGTCACAGTCATATTGCAAAGTGAAGGGGGGGAGACTGAAAGGCACTACGTTACTGTTGGAGCTCACAATCAATTTTGGGAGTGGGACGTATTTATGGAACACACAGAATGAATGAAAAAAAGAAATTGGTGATTATTTTCAATGTTTTCTTCAAATGTATGTGCCATACATTTATTATACATTGCATTATATTCTTAAATCACTATTTAATAATGCTGTATTGTTAGATTATAACATTATATGTTATTTGATGTATTCTCTTCCATTTCTGTTATATAATTTATATATTTTTTTTAGCATTTTATTACACTGCTTTGTTGAATATTCGATTCTGATTGGTCAATCGCGGCATTGTACTCATACTCATTTTGCAGAATAGAGCTTGAACATGTCATGATGCAACTCAGTGGAACCTCTGTTGACGTTAGCTGTCACCTCCGTTATTTAGCCAAATTGCTAAAATTTTAAATAGTACTATATAAATTATACACATTATTCATAGGTATTCATACGTACAACGTTACCTATATACTTTTTATACTTGTAAGTTATATATAGTTCACACATCATGACTGCCAGAGTTGAATTACAGGATTTCTTTAGCACAAATATTTGCACAATTCATTTATATAGTGTACTGTAAGTATATAGATTTATTCATGTTGTCTTAATTTCTTCAAATAGTACTTTTTTTAATCATACTGAGCACTGAAATGCTGTCAGTTGTGCCATCGCATTTAAACAAATCTGTGGCTGCTATTGCTGCCAAAACTAGCTGACTCCTCTATGTACTGTGTGCGTCCCTTAATCACAGCTCCTATTTCTGCTGTAAAGCTCAGGTCATCATGCTTTGAGTGCCAAAGTGGCTGCTTTCCTGACTCTATATTTGCTTGCCATTACGAGTATGAAACATATTGAAAAAATTGCAACCTTATCCAACAATGTATACACAGTTAACAGGCAGGGGCGACGGCACACAGACGCTAAAAACAGATGATTTGGAGAAAATTTTTTGCAAAGCACATTGCAAAATTTGACCAGCTCACTAAAACGTTTGGTGTGATGCAATGTTGTGCAAACATATTTCTGTCGCTGTCGCCAAAAAAAACGATTAATATTTGACATCTATAATGTGGAAGGAAATTGTTGAATCAGGGAGATAGAGATGTAGTGTGTCTGATTTTGGCCACCGGTGACTCATTATTCACCACTTCCTGGAGTGTGTGTACTGTATGTGTGTGTGTGTGTGTGTGTATAGTGTGTGTCTGGCTGCTTTTGTCAGCCCAGCTGTCGCACTCTCAGCGGCTCCAGCTTTTTTGTTTGTCATCCCTGTTTCCCTACATGAAACGTATCAGACGTACAGTATTTGCATTCAGAGAGAGGGGAGTGTACATTTGATGTGTCTTGCTCGTTATTGCTCTCTCTCTCTCTCTCTCTCTCTCTCTCTCTCTCACACACTCTCTGCCAGTCAGTCCCATTCAGGCATAGCCAGCAGCAGCTGTGCTACACAATACATCATGCGACGCCCAAAATGATAGTTGACATTGTTTTGTTTACTTTTTTTTTGTCTTTTAGAATTCAGGAATCTTTTTTTTTTTTTTTTGCTTTTTCTTGGCGGCTTCATGTATCAACAACAGCTCAGTGTGATGAGCTGAAAACTGAAAGTGTGAAAATGATTACTGACAATAAATCCACTCGAAACACTGTTGGCAAAACACTGTCTCGCAGTTAAAGTGGGAGCTAAAGGAGAGGCAGCATCAAACAATCTTCTGATGTACTTCAAGACACGGTGACATAGTAAATCTGTGTCGTTGGGTATAGGTGTGTGTGTGTGTGTGTGCGCAGAACCGCCATGTCAACATTGCAGCCGAGTGCAGCTGTAATTGGGAGTTGTTTGCAGCCAGCTGGCACACAGATAGCGCGCTCGGCTGGAAGAGTTTGCTGGAGGAGAGACGAGCTGTCAAACCAGCAGTGGGTAGCGAGACTAGCGCCAGTCTCTAACAAGTCACTTCCTGCGAAGTCGGCGAGGGCTATTTCCTGTCTAAAAGACCAGGGTTGTCGTGCAGGGTTAAGTCGTCAACTTGCATGCACTTACCGTACTGTACAGTTGTTTTCTTTCTTGTGCCAGTCTGCCCGAGTGTGTGTGTGTATGTGTGTGTAAGTGCAAATGTATCGCTCCATCTCTCTCTCTCTCTCTCTCTCTCCCCGTTTTCTTTCTCACCACTCTCCTCCTGGCTCCCTACAGGCTGAGCAGGATAGATCTGACTAAAGTGCTGCCAGTCACAACAGCAGATGCTCATGTTTCCTCAGCTCTGCCGTGCCTCCCTGCACATCAGTGAGATGGCAGGTGTGTGTGTTTGTCTCTTGCGTTCGTGTGTGTGTGTGTGTGTGTCCTGGCAGGACTCGATGCTCTAATCAGACTGCCAGGAATGTGTGTCAGAGAAAAGCAAGCGTGTGCATGTTTACAACAGCGCATCTCTGTGTGTTGCTTACAAGATGCAACAAAAATTAGAGGCGTCGCAGAAGCCCAGCGTTTTAAATCAATTAGCCAGATCGCAGACATAAAGGATGCTTTTGGACAGCTGAGGGTGATTTGTGTATTGTACATATGAGAAAGTAAGTCGATCTTACATCTCATTTGCTTTCCGCCTCCCCCCGCCTCCCTCTCTCCATCCCTTCAAACGCTCCTTGTCCATTTAGACATTACGACTCAATTAGACAAATCTGTCCCCCCATTATAACCTGAGTGAGAGCTGTGATTGATCCCTGGAAAGCAATGCACTCCCACTATCATCGTCTAACAAAGGTAGAGAGAACAACACGGTGAGAAATGTTACATTATACTGTAAATCCAAAAGGCTGTGTTCAAGAGCAGCTGTGCTCGTGCTTAGAACAGAGTAAGAGAGATATCAGGGTACTTCTTTGTCTCCACTGGATTAATGTTAAAGCTTGATTTATAGACAAATACACACACGGATCATACTTTGTTTGCCAAAGTTTTTTCTTTTCTGAACATTTTATTTATTGTGGTTTTGCATACATTATAAAACAGGGCATACAAGACATACTTATACCGGGTAGACAAGTACAATAAAAACAATAATTACAATAATGATATTTAAAAAAATAAGTAAATAAAAATAATTATTAATAATAATAATAATAAATAAATAAGTAAATTATTAATAATACATTAAAACCCTTCCTTATTCCCTCCCCATAATACAAATAAATAAAATTAAATAATATTAAAGAATTACATGTATATGTATTGATAATAACAATAAGACAAAAAGAACAACAACATTTTTTTCTTTTCAGTATCAGTCTTTTCAGTCTCATGCATAGGCTGTAGCACAAACATCTGTCATTTAAATTTAAAACATCATTCTACATTCATTAATAAAACTACTTATATGTGAATTACAAGTCATTTGTGGCTCAAATTTATACATACAATTAGGTAGTTTATATTTCATTTCGGTTTATTTACACATTTGATGTGAAAAGCTCCTCAGAAATTACATTTTTTGTCGCATAAATCACTCCATTTGGATCTCCATGTAGTGACGTCAGTAGGAGATTTAAGGAATTACGGCGGACGTGATTCATTTTCTCCAGACAGAAGACAAACACAGGCATTCTATGCATGTTTATCTGCTATGAAGCTTGTTTAACAATTTTTCCCACTTGCTCATTGTTTGTAATACAGGCCCATTTCCTGTGTTGTTTCAATCTGTCGCTTATTAACACTTAATATTTGTAGTGCATGTACAGTTACCATGTGTAGTCACTGGGGTATATGTAACTGAATATGAGTTTAGGTTAATTTGGCAATGAGGCAACTTAAAACAAATAGATGGCACCAGAGTGAGATGTGTTCTCCACACGGGAACTAAAACCACAGGCTGACTCTTTAATCTCAGGCATTAAGCCATCTTCATTATCTCTTCTGTAACTCTGCAATATGCTCTCATTAGTCATCCTATGGCAGCTGATATTATACATTTTATGCCAGCTCATTAGCAAGTCCATATTTTTGTCGTGCTTATTTATTCTCATTACTTACAGCACTTTCTGTTGATAGGGAGTGTTTTTTTTCTGAGTTTGGAATACATTACAACTTTGTGGATTTGTGTTGCATCCCAGTATCTCTGACTTATGATCTGACATGTGTTCAAGTGGCAATTCCAAGTGTAAAACTTGAGAAACTATGTAAATCCGACACCACTTAGAGGTGTGGCAGTAAGACCATGCTGTGAGACTGTGACTTTAACATGAAAGAGCAGATAAGGGCAAGAAATGGCAACAGCTGCTGACCTTTGACTCTTTGGCCTTTTGGTCTACTGTGGAGATCCTCATTAATGAATGCCTGTTCCTCTGTGGTGTGTGTATGTGTGTGTGTGTGTGGGCAGGTGTGTGTGCGCGCGTACAGCTGCCGGAAATCTGTCCTGACGGCTGTAACTGTCGCCTGAGAGGAGTCAAAGACAGGGTCAGCAGGTCACTTATGATGATCCACCTGTGAATAAATTATTTTAAAGGTGCAGTGTGTAGTACTTCGCGACATCTAATGGTCAGGTTGCAGATTGCAACCAACATGGCGGACTCCATGAAAAGGACCCGCTCTGTATGTAGATATAAACGGTTCATTCTCAGCTACCGAAAACACAACAATTCTCATTTTCAGGTGATAATGCATTAAAGAAAACATACTTATTAATATTAGATTCCATTTCTCATCCCCCTAAATGCTACATACTGGCCCTTCAAGTTAAATAACAAATTAAACCGAATAGAACAATAGTTAATGCACAATTCAGTTTCTTTGGAAACTTAATTTAATGAGTTGAGTGAACGCTCTGCAGTACATTCATTCAACTAATCATTTCAAGTCAAAAGACTTAAAGTCAGAGGAACTCATGTGTAAAGTTCTGTAGTTGTCTAAAAATGAAAACTAGACATTTTAAGTTAACTTACATTAAGTTAATGATAAACATTAGATTCAGTTTAGTTCCTGAATGATGTTTTTATGAAGCATTTTGTGAGTCCATACAAAATCAGTGTAGTTATTTGTGCAAGTCTGAGGAAATAGACTTGAAAAACATAGTGTAAAATACACTTTTAGCCACAGCTAAGGGGTCAGTGTGGAAGGCAATATCTATTAAACATGAAGTGTATCTGCTCCCTTAGAAACATGTGAGATGAGAGAAAAGCAGACCCGGTGTAAAACACCTGTTGTTGTTTGGACTTTAGAAATACAGAAAAAACCTATTGGCCTCTTTTGCCTTTCATTTATGTGATGATGTTTGAGCTTGAATATAGTAGGAGCGCTTCCAGAGTAAACCACCATCGATGGGTTTGCGACCGCTGCATCAGGTTAGTAGCTTATTAGATTGATCGAGACACACCCCAATCTTTCTTTGCACCAATAATGATCTGACTGGAAACAGACAAGTCAATGCCACCGTGGAGCTGTTGGCAACTGGCAACTAAAATCTGCCAACGCTTTGTGTTTGTACATGTTCAGTTAAAAGCTAAAGTGGCGATAGAAGGGTAGATGACCAACTGGGACGGTGTAAACCACAAATGTCATTTAAATGTTGCCCAATTATTTTTTTCTCGTAAGTGACGTATGCATTCTTACTGATGCACACAAACAAAGCATTTAAAATGCAGTGAAGCTTTTCTTTCCTGCCTTATCCACACGGACACACACTCATCTCCATTTCACCTTTGCTCCTTTGCTCGCCGCGAGGTCCCTCCGTTCTCTGACAGCTGCTGCTAAATCTCCCCCCTAATGAGACACAACTGAGAGGCTGTCGAGGTAACCGTGTTTCAGACCGCTAGAGTGTCAGCCCCCGGCATGCATTACGGGACGCCGTGGTGTGTACGGGCACAACGAGTGATCTGAAGCCAGATCTGCAGGAGGGAGTTTTCATTATGAAAATGTGGCCACGGCGCCAATTGATTATGCAGTTAAGGGGGGGTTTCTTTTGAGAAAGAAAAGAAGGAGCAGTGCAGGAACGAGAGGCTAAAAAATGCTGGCACTGTTGCTGTGGAAATGTTTATTTTATGGACGACGAGATGTTTGGAGTCAATCTAGATGATTGATAGTTTTTTTCCTTCCATCAGGCTGTTGTCTCTCTGATGAGTTAATCACATGAATTATGTATACTTTGTCTTATTGTAAGGCTACAGTGATATTAGCCAAGTGGTATAAGATTTGTAGTGCTTTTGCATGAGTGATTCCAAAATCACAAACAAACACAAATGCACAGTTGGTGTCATGTTTCAACGTATTCTTATGCACCTGTTCGTATGATATCTTACGAAAACGTTAATCATCCTTTTTCGTTCGTTTTCCTACAAATGTCCAGCAAGACGTGTCAATTTCCGCTCATTACATTACACAGTCTTTTCAAAATAAACTTCCGTCTTCACAGGAAACAACTTACCTTAGGTTTAGAAAACAAAACTATTTAGTTATGTTTAGGAAGAGACCAACTTGGTTTGGATTAGGCAACAAAACTACTTTATTAGGCAGGGCTGGCTTTTTGGTGCCCTAGGCGAAATTTGGATTTGAATTTATGTTTAGAGGGCGTCCAGCGCCCCCCAGAAGGTGGCATCCTAGGCGACCACCTATATGGCCTATGCCTTAAGACAGCCCTGTAGTTAGGCCTAGGAATAGATCGTCTTAGTTAGGTTTAAGCAACAAAACTACTTAGTTAAGTTTAGGAAAAGATCAACTTGGTTAGGTTTAGGCAACAAAAATACTTAGTTAGGTTTAGGAAAAGATTGTGGTTTGGCTTAAAATAACTCTGGAAAGAGGCATTACTTAAGTACATAAGTAAGTACTTAAGTACATAACGTTGACAAATACGTCAACGTTGACTTCTGGTTTCACACGAGGTACAAACACCAGTCTCCTGGTCAAAAGTCCGGTATTTTTAGACCCACCCATCCACCCGACCACCTCCTTAACGCAGCGTTTGCTACTCTTTATACTTCCTGAAACACGATTACGTGAATTACACACTAATTGATTTTGTGGGATACACACAAATTACAGTGCATTACTTTTCGTCGGTATTGCTATGAACAGTGTGTGAGAACAGCCTGCATGGACTGGACACTGCGATTAATATCCCAGTATGCGACTCACAATCAGGCTTTGCTCTGCTTCTCTGATTCTTGCTACTGTCTCGTTTAATTTCACCACAAAAAATTAATTGAATAATTCATTGTTTCAACCCTCTCCTCCTCCTCCTCTCATTTCATAAATTAATTTACTGCTCTGCCCCCATCAAGTCTCTGCTCCTTCTGCGTGACTTGAAACCCATCGTGCCACGTACACATAAGCAGGAAGAGCAGGATTTGATATTTCCCGGGGGAAATTAATAGTACAGTGCATTTCTGGACCAGGTACAGATTAAACTCTGGGCCCATTATAAACCCATTAACCCAGTCATTAGGACCAGATCTGGGGGAAAAAATGGAATAGCTGGGTGCCTAATTTTAGCGCAGCATTGTGTCACAGCTAGTCCTAATTCATACCTGCCGGTGAGAGGAAATGAGGTGTTTTCCATTGAACACACTGTTCCTGCATCAGCAGCACGCTCTTTGAGCTGCCATAGGGTTATATTTGATATACTGATATTTAATCATCCATATTTTCAACTACATTTGTTCTTTCCACTCCCATCCCTCTTTTTTATAGACCAATTTTTGTCTTTTTTAGGGGGGCACAGGCGGAGATAGCAAGTCAACAGTAGATGTCACATAGAAGTGGTACATCATCTGAAAGCTGGGAACCTGAAGATTATTTTGAGATGCAGTTCAGCACTGTCAAGTTGTTCTAGTCATAAATCAGAAATAGAAAATAATTCACTAATTAAAAAAAACTGTGAAAGTGTGTTAAGGCTTGGAACATCATGATAGAAGTATATGGTGGTCATCCCCATGCTCTATTATGTCTCATTAGTTATCGCAGCAATTTTTGGGTTGATACCTCTTGTTACACAGATTTGGTGCTAAATTTAAAAAAAATTTACCACTCGAGAATTGACAAAAATTATCAATAATCCCTCTAGAATACCACATTAAGACACCAATACCCTGAGGAACACCATAGAAACAGCCATGCTGTGATTTGGTATCAAAAACGTTTGACATTTCGAGATTTCTGCAAGAATTGCATTTTTTGGCAATTGGATAGCGAGCAATTGGATTGCTCAGAAACCCCCTTATTGTCAATATAGAAATCCATCCATCCTCTGAATGCTCTAGGTCTCTAGTTTGTGGTTGTAAAGTTTCATGAGGCTGTGGTTATCCTAGAGGTCACCACAGGTCATTTTATACAGTGAGGACACATTTCAAAAAAATGGTCTCACAACAATGAAATGGCTACTATGGGGACTAACATCGTCACACATGAATACAGTTGGGCTCATTGGATCCAGAAGAGTCTCAGCTTTACAGTGATACCCAATTTATGTAATTCAAGACTGTTTAGGGACCCCAGTATGCAGAAATATAATATTCAAACACACCATTTTTTAGAATAGGCGAAAATAACACATTTATACTACAAGCATAAAACTGCATGTTTTTTTGCCCAAAACTGCATGTGATTACCATAAAGTGGGCATTTCTGTAAAGGGGAGACTTGTGGGTAGCCATAGAACCCATTTTCAATCACATATCTTGAGGTCAGAGGTCAAAGGACCCCTTTGAAAATCGCCATGCCAGTTTTTCCTCGCTAAAATTTAGCCTAACCTCGGAGCGTTATTAAGCCTCCTTTACGACAAGCTGGCATGACATGGTTGGTTATTAATGGATTCCTTAGGTTTTCTAGTTACATGTGATACCAGTATCTTCACTGAACATACAGCGCCCTCAAGGAGTGGACGAGGTTAAGATCACCGGTGTGTAGAGATTTCCCTCTCTGCCCCCGCTCATGGTTTTTTTCAAATCTCTAAATCAGCTAATGCAAACGCTGTCATCCTTGGACAAAGTGTGAGTTTGGGGTCAAAGCTATTATCACAATATTGACAGTAATGTAGCCTTAAAGCCAACAACTCTATGGTTTTACGAGAATAATTAGTCTAACCTACTGTATCCCTCTTCTCCCCCCACTCCCCCCCTCTCTCTCTCCTCTCAGAGGCTGGCAACGGAAGCAGAAAAGCTTCAAATGGAACACTCGTGGCGGGACGACAGCGAGGTGAGCGATCTGATATGTTCATTAACGCCGGCTGCGTTACAACACATATCAAGTGGTGCCGTGAACTCCTTAAGAGGAGCGGGGGCATGTTATTCATGATCCAATATGATTGTAATAATTGGATGGCAAATCTCATTACAATGACAGTAGTGCTGTAATGACTTTACACAAGATTGAATTTCATTATTTTACATAATAAAGGCAGAAACAACTAAGCACAAGGAGCAAACACACATATGCACACACACCTCTCACTCTCTGTCCATTAATCATAGTATTAAGAATACATTAGAAGGACATGTACAGCAAATACACTATTATTTTACTCATTCAATTTGCCCGGTTGCTGGTCCAGTGAATGCCCCATTCAACAAAGCTAGTCTAGAATTACAATGCAGCTTCATTCACTTTCAGTGGTGCTGCGTTTTTAGCTGCGGCCGTTTTCATAATAAATGCAAATTGCAAATTTCCTGCCCCTGTTTTGCTTGGCAGCCATTTAACAAATGACAAATTATATTATGTGTACATACTGTGGCAGGAAGAACTTCAAAGAAATTCAACTTCGCTATTTAGCATAATAACTTAAAAAAAAAAACAACTCTTCAGAGTTGTTTGCCAATCCTAAATGATTATTTTCCATTAAAAGTTCCCATTATTCAACTTGCATGCTGAGAAAAGAGGGAATCCTCTCTGGGGATTTATTCGTTTATTTATCTGCTATGTTACTCACTGACTTTGATATTCCTTTGGCCCCGGATGCTTGGCTAGCGAACGTTAATTAATATTTTGGTTAATGTTTTGGGGATTTCTGCAGTTAAATACCTCAGTATCTGTGTAGTTTTGCTATAGATATGCCCATAGTAGGTTGTTTTTGCTCAGCGCTCTGCACAAATGTAGTGAATTCATACTGACATGTCCTCTGTATGAACCTGTTAGTGTTGTGACTGAGTAATACGCACTGAGGCCTGTAGTGGCTTCAGAGATTTGTATTATTTTGAAGAGCTTTGCAGAGTCTGTCGCCTCTACGGTTGACAGATAAAGAATCTCATCACCGCACAGCTCTATCATCGTCGTTGTTTTGTCAGAAAGAGAATGTGATGGCCTTGTATGTGCACTGTGCATATGTTTTTTTTTTTTACAAAATCATACAAGCTGCCTGATTTTATGCTGGCCATTATATTCCAGTAAATTCTTTTAACACGGGATGTGGGCATCCTCTGTGGGATTTTCTATTTTCTGTAATGTTAAACCACAGATTCAATATGCAATACAAGCCTCTAAAAAAACCGTCACCTTGGCTTTAACCAAGACAGCAACCTCCCGGTCTGAAAAGTGAAGCCAATGCTGAAGTGCCCCAAACTTGCATTCTTTCTAACAGCCAGCAGGGGGCGACTCCTCTGGTTGCAAAAAGAAGTCTGATTGTATAGAAGTCTATGAGAAAATGAGCCTACTTCTCACTTGATTTATTCCCTCAGTAAATATTGTAAACATGAGTTTATGGTCTCGGTCGCTAGTTTCAAGTCTTCTTCAATACAGCATGATGTTCATTTAGTAAATTATGGTCCCATTTAGAGTCAAATAGACCATAAAGCAGGGTATGCTTTAGGGCGTGGCTACCTTGTGATTGACAAGTCGCTACCACGGCGTTGTTCAGTCTGGGAGTTGTCCGTGTTTTGGTCTTGGAACTTTAACCCTTTCACAGTGTGTTTTCAGTTCATGAAAGTTAATTAGTCGGTGACTACGTCCTATGTTCTTATATACAGTCGGATGACTTTGACACATTTTGAACACAGATCTGAAAGAAATTCACAGTAATGCATGCTAAAAATATTCATTTCAGTTTCCTTTTCACTTAGAAATACTGTATGTAAAGCTAAAACAATCCTTGAAGATACCGCAGTTTGATGTACAAGGCAGGCTTACTCAAACATTTACACATATTTTCATTTGTATCATAGTAAATTCTGAGTATTTGAAATACCAAGTAGAGCAGTGTTTATGCGCATGCGTCTGTTTTCTGTCACCTTTGATAACTGGGCCAACACTACTGGGCACTTCTCCCTGCTGACTTTAAACACTTAAAAAGCTGTGACTGCTGTGTGTCTGTTCAGTGTAACACAGTGACTTTGGCCCTATTTACACCTGTCATTAAAACACAAACTGTATCCAGCTTCTCTAAATAGGGCAATTTGATTACATTGTATTTAATTCTGTTTTTAAATTAGCTCTTGTCGTCTGTTGCATTCTGATTTTTGGTCTCATTTTTATGTAAGAGTGGGTTTGGAGGTGGCACTCTCAAAAACAAACATTGCAGATCATTAAATGTGATACTTTACAACCCCGTAAGGGATAAAAAAGGTCATCTTTTACGACTCCATTTACACAGAATAGTGTTTGCAGACGCTGTGAATACGACGGAAAAGGCACCATAACTGTTTTCAGCGAGTGGATGGCATATTGAATGAGTCATTAGGGTTTCTACAAATGTAGACCTGAACTGCAGTTACACCTGGCAGGATCGCAATACGTTAACAAGCATCTTCTCATCCAGACGAGATACAGATCGCACACCCTCTGATTTGGCAGTACACATCACACCCACCACAACATGCCACACATTCATGCCATTTATTTCTCAACCCTTCCTCTCCCTACGTGCCTTTCTCCATCTCTCGCACATGAAGTGTTGTCGCGCACAGTAGCTTCCCCTGAGGGGTGCGTCGGTGGTGTGACCGTAGTGTTATTGTCACCTCTTAAGGTGCACATTGTCTGCTGTAACATGACCTGCCAGAGAACATCATGGGACAGTCTCCTGTTATCAGTGTGAATATTGTTGTTGGTGTATATGCATATTATACACCTACTCTTTGCACATTATAGTTTAACTTGCACGTCTCCTGACATAACTCATTAACGGTGAAAACATGCATTACCGAGAGCAGATGCTAGCATTTGGCACAGTTTACACAGTGTAACTGCTTGTTTTGTGCGCTAATTGCAAACTGTTTAAACTAAAAGTTACAGGAGCAATGGCAGGAAGTGGTGGGCAGGTGGTGGGAGTCAGTCAATACTCAGAGTACAGTCTAGACTTGCTCTGTATGAAAAGTGCCCTGAGATACACTTCTGTTATGATTTGGCGCTACATAAATAAAAATGGAAATTGAACCAGCTCTGTGGCTCCGGGGCATCCTTGTGTCAGCAGCCAGGTTGGCTCGTTAACGCCCGTGCTAGCCGGTGAACTGTGACAGGAAGCCCAGCCGTGTGAGAGCAAAACAACACCACTTACTTCACTGATTCTCAGTGTCAAACGCCACACTTCTGCCCTGCAAGGAAATATGGCAAGATTCAAATGATATCCACAGTCGCAGATGTGACAAAAAAAAAACAAAAAACAAGTACGATAGTTTTACTTACTTCTTGTTCTTGATTAAGATTAAATTACAGCCAGTTTTAAAGGAGTATCTTTAGCAACAGTCAGTCAGTCTGTCCATCAGCTTTGTTGTTTCCCACGAAACAACAAAGCTCAAGCAAACTTGAATGCGGCTTCCAGTGGGACCTTTATGCTACGTTCCAGACAACTCGGAGGTCGTAATTTTCCCAGTTGAAATTTCAAACTTCCGACCTCCAAGCGTTCCAGAAGTGCAACGCCAAACATAAACAAAAACCATGGCTGACTGTGACAAACTGCTATTTCTTTGTACACATATTTGAACTCTTAAAGGTCCCATATCGTGCTCATTTTCATGTTCATACTTGTATTTTGTGTTTCTACTAGAACATGTTTACATGCTGTGATGTTAAAAAAAAAAATTTATTTTCCTCATACTGTCTGCCTGAATATACCTGTATTCACCCTCTGTCTGAAACGCTCCGTTTTAGCTAATTTCAACGGAATTGCAACGGAATTGCGTTGCTAGGCAACAGTTTGGGTTCATGTTTACTTCCTGTCAGCTGATGTCATTCGCATACACTGCAACCGGAAATAAACTGGGACACATTTAGAATATTTACATTTAAAACCGTGTAATGGTCTAAATATTGTATATTTATGACATCACAAATGGACAGAAATCTTGACGGTTTGGCGGTTTCAATACTTCCACAGTATTTATATAGAACTTAAACCTGCTTTATACTATAACAGACATGACAATCTCACTTTTTACAATATGTGACCTTTAAGCAGTGCAGCCAGCACATTTTTGGGAGCATTTTAACATTTTCCCTAATA
>CAKAOI010049364.1:0-89905 GCA_916701655.1 Sebastiscus albofasciatus
TTATTAGGAAATGTGTTTGTTTTTTCGTATAATAAAAAACTGTCTTCATTGAGCTGAGTAATCATTTTTACTGAGCCGGAGTGATGATCTAAGCATCACTTACCAGAGATGGATGTTTGGCTCTTTGTATGACTAATGAAAATCAATGGGTTTCCTGATGGTGGATCAGTGGCTGCAGGTACTGTCTATTGTGATTCACTGAAACACTGACAGCTTTACTGATAAAACCTCGCTAAGGTTGAACACACTCATTTTTCTCGGCTAAAATAAGTCATTACTGAGCCTGAAGCACCAGACGATGGGATAAAATACAATTTAAAGGAGGTTACTTTTAAAATATAATCCACTATAATTGCCTAAAATTGTAATAAAGAAAAAAAAAAGATAAATCTTTTCACATTTTATCTTTTTTCACAAGAGATATGTTGACCTGTCGTAACAGGAAAAGCCCAGGTGTGATTAATACTGTTAACAATGGCTCTGTTCCATTTAGTGTATCAGTAAGTCTAGTGCAGCCCTCATTAATAGTCTTAATTACACCATAACGTAACATTATTATAGGGTAACAAAGTTCATAAAGACGCTTCTTATTAATTGTATCTATGTTTATTATTATGTATTGTACATGTGTGTTTCACTTTTGTACATTTTATACTAGTCAGGGTGGATGTCTGGGTCATCTAAACATTGGACTTTAACACGGGGGTGCTGTCCGTTACCCATTTCCAACAGGAAAAAAAACACAATCTTTCCATAATCTTATAAAACAGATGTATTTTTCTATTTATTACCGTTGTAGAAGGAACAGACAAGTGATGTCATCCTGCCAAAAGAGACGTCAGGTCAGATATTGGGTGTAGTTCTAGAGGGTGTGCACACGTTTAATTGATGTGAAATGATATTTGTAACAGAAATAGAGGAGATGCATGGGACACTTGTTCCATGGGAACATTATCTAAGTGTGTGATACATGCCTTTGCTACAAGTTTCACAAAAGACATGTTGTCATGTTACAGTCGAAAAAGCACAGATGTAAATAATACAGTTATTGATGGCAGAATTCCATTTAGCTGCATCAGTTTCAGGGTCCTGGATCTATACATGCTGGGACACTTGAATAGATCAGAGCTATTATTATTGTTATTAATTACACCTGTGCTTTTCCTACTATGACAAGTCAAAATGTCTGCTGTGGAAGGGGCAGTAAGCCAAGGCAAAATATTTTTCTTTGATAGGTATTCACGAAGGCTGCACAATTAATTGAAATTTTAGCGAAATCGCAATATGGCCTACTGCAATTTTCTCCTAATGCAATTTGTTAGTGATGAAATGTGTGTCAAAATACCATTTTAAATTAAATATTGTGGTGCTGCAGAGATGTCCTGGCCTGGACACACATCATATTCTACGTATTTAAGAAAACATCTTTGTTTGGCACAGATCCCCACAACAATCACACCATCATCATTTTAATGTGTTGTTCAGTGAAAATGAGAATACTGATGGAAAAAATATCATTCTCTCTGGCATCGCAAATCATATCGCAATTGCAATATCAGTCAAAATAATCACAATTAGATATTTTCTCAAAATTGTGCATCCCCAGTATTCACATGCTGTTTAAATTCAAAGCTTTATTAAAGCATAATTTTGCTAAAACTTTGCGTGTAGTTACACGCAAGTAAATATAATCAAATAGTAGTGCATTGAATTATGCTATGATTTTTTTAATCCTTCTCATCAGAAGCATTTAGCAACATTTCTTTGGCGCATGTAAGATTTCCTTGTATGTTTAATCTGCCATCAAACATAAGTGCGGGATGTTACATTTACATTGTTTTTTTGGCACACGCGCTGACATAGGGGTTGGTCCCTGTACTCCTGTTATAGCGGAGAACATATTTAAATGAGTATTTAACTACATTCATTGAACATGAAGTGGCCGGGGTGATAAATTAACTTTTATGTTTATAGAGGAAAGACAGCGAGCCACAAATCAAAACATGCAGAACATTTTTTTATCCGCAACGGAACAAAATGGAACGGGCGAGACAATGAATGTCACCCGGCATCTTGTTGATTAAAACGATCCCGTAGACGGAGAAGGGAGAGGGGGAGACACAGAGAGATGTAAAGGGCAAGGAGGAAAGAGAGAGAGTGTATAGTAAAAACCAAGAGCAACAAAAAAACTGACAGTGAAATATCGTTACGAGAGACGGGACACGTAGAAAGGATGAACAGGGAGACGGAAGGAAAGTGCAACGGAGAGCTCAGAGGATCAAATCTTGTTAACACTGTGGCATGACCTTGGCCAGCAGCTGACACCGGCGATCATTTTTAGGTCACAGTCACTAAGCCACTCTGTTTAATTGACATTAGCCGTGGCTGCTTCGGAGAGAAGTCACACCATTCATGCTCCTCTTGCGACGACGATGCAGGCCGCAATTCTGACCAGTTTTTCCAAAAATTGTCACAGAGCGAGCGACGGGCTGGTCTTAAAATCAATCATTAAGAATATCCAGCATTTTATTATTTGTACAAGCAAGAAATCAAAGTATCCCGTGCTAGATCTACTGATCACTGGTTGTGTTCTTATTGTGTCATTATTTGTATTTTAGTCACAAAGCCCTGCTCGGCTCAGACACATGTCCCATTAGCATTATAATCAGATTGGTCAATGATGCATGGTATTTTCTTTGCTGCCTTTCTCCATCTGTTTAGAAAACCTTCATTTTTGTTTCATTTGTCACGAGTTATTTGTCATGGAGGCTTAATTTTGAATGTAAGAAGGAGCCGGCGTCCGTCTCACTTGCTTTTCTTATACCTCAGAAAATTCATTTAAAAAATAATTATTTGGTTCAACAAAGAAATACGACATTGCCAATGTACAGGTCTTCAGATCAAGGAAATATGTAGCTGTTCCAAACTTATTTAGTGCATTTATAAAGTTAAATACTATTTAAAAAGTTTTCCATGTGTACTCTATATTCCCTTTAAAAAAATACAAGAGCAGCTTACGTAGATTTCCATTCCACAGTCATGACAGACACCATACAGTATGTGATATAAAAAAAACTAAACAACTGTTGGAAAAGTATGTATAATTAACAGTAAACACATGTCCTCAGTTATGATTGCAGCAGGAAGTGACATCACAACAAGCCTGGCCGACATCTGAAGGTTACTCAGGTTCCCACGAATGTGGCCGTCCGTTCATTTACGACTTCGTCAGAAGGCTGTACTCTGTGTAATGTTTCACTGTAAGAATAACAAGACGATGTGTCAGGAGAACCCAGTGCAAGAAGCTGGACGGTCGGTGAAGGAGGCCTCAGTGTGAGTCAGGACGCCCGCGCTCCTGACCCCCCCGCCTCTCAGATCAGAGTCTGTGGTTACGATGCCTGGAAGCAGAACTTCTTTGATGACCACAGATTTACGGGGATGCTTTACTTATCGCACCTATGGGGGCAGGCAGGGAGGGAGAATGAGGTCTTTCTCACGGAGTATCGCACAATTTATACCTCGTCAAGATCCTGAGAGTGCTTCTTTACATTCAAAAGGGGAAGGATCAGATCCACAGAGCAATGAATCTCGCATTTATTTAGTTTTAAAGGAGGAGTTACAGCTGGATGTACACATGACAAAAAAATGCCCGACACCAGTGTAGTGGCACTACAAAGTTACTTTGTAGGATATTTGGTTGAAAATGTAATTTGTAACTTTATTTACTCACCAAAATAAAATCTATAATAGGAAGGCAGCCCGGTCACACTAAATGGCGTATGAATGACACGGTAATTAGCAAGTCATTTTGCGTGCAATAAGAACGCCGTTCTTGCTTATGGCGTGCCATTTGTACACCACGTAGTCTGTACTGACCGCTATGTAAATGCATCTGTGTAAATATGCTATGCTCAGAGCTAGTGACATAGAATAAAATGTGTGAAAGACTGCTCATGGTGTGTGGGATGGGAGTTGGATGAGTCCAACAAACACAGGACTTTCAACCCGTGTTTATGTCCCAAAGTGTGTACCAAAGTGACGTTTATGACGTGTTTTTTCGTGAAATTTGTGACGTGTTTTTTCGTGACATTTATGACGTAGTTTTTTTGGTGACGTTTGTGACGTGTTTTTTCGTGACGTTTTCCTACATGTTTTTTAGTGTTTTCCATACTTCTGTTACATTGTTTCAGTTTACATACTGTATTTGAAGCCCAACAATGACATTTTTCCTAAACCTAACTGCGTACATTACCATAGTTTTTTGAGTGGCGTACAAATGATGCAAAAAGGCTAAAATGCATTCTCACGGCGCGGAATGTCCTTGTATTGTCGTGCTATTCATACGCCTTCTCATGAGATCGGGTTTAGGCTGGAGCTATGAAAAAAAGGCAGACTTTTTCTATTGTTTTCTGTTTTACATGTATTTTTCCTACAGTAATTTCTTCCCAAACAGAGAAATACATTACCGAAACTCTGTTACTATGTTGTTGTACTTCAAGTATTCATGAGTCATTTTTCCTCAGTGTGGTCACTTGGAATTTGAAAAGCTATTTATTTCAGTCTGTATCAGCTGGCATGAAATCTCTCTGTTTCTGATTTTTCTTTGTGTGTCCAGCAACTCACCCAAAATGACCCCATAATTGGCAACATACTGGGTATGCCAAAGTGCTTGCATCTTTTAAGGAAAAACTAAATTTGCACCCGGACAACCTTTTGCCTTTGCAGTATAAACCAGTCCATTCATTCTCTTTCCCTTTCCACTATAACCAGATCTCTGCTTAATAAACATGCTGAGGTTGTCTGACAACTGTTGGTGGTATACGCCTAACCCTTGACCTTGCAGTCGTTCCTCAGTGGAGCCCTCTCTTCTGCCTAATCTCTAATGCCTTCCAAGCTCCACTCTAATTCATTACTTCCCCTTCCACTGCCCTGCCAGGGTCACATAAATGACATGCACCGCACTGGACCCTATTATGACCGAGGCCTGCGTTTGATCTTTGGTGCATCTCTCTGATGTCTGGTTGTTTGTGCGAAGGCAGTATAATGAGAACGTGTGTTAGTGTTGGAAGCTGACACAGAGTCAAAGTGAAGACTCGTAATTAAAAACTTAAAACGCGGCCATGACGGATTGTTTGACTCCTCGTCGCTGCAGCAGAAGGCGGAGAGTCTTGGTGATAAAGGGAAGAGAACAATAGCCTCAGCAGAGACGTGTGAGTGAGTTATGGTGTCACTGAGAGGACCTCAGTCTATTAAGGAGCAGCAGGCAGTGTGATGGAGGTCTTGGGAGAGTGAACTTGAATAAAGATGACAAACTGCAACAGTTCGGTTGTGGAGGGTAACATTTGTTTTGCATAATAAAAAGCTGGTAATAACCAACTATAAAAAAATCACTCTTTCGTATTCCCATGCAGAGCAGATGAATACTTGTTGAAAGGGGTGATGTTATCTGAGGTGTAATTGTTAGCAGACTTATAGCGAGGTCAGTCAGTTATGTCTCATTCATTGGTATTTAAAATGATTTGCAAATATGGCCTCCACATACATAGTCATTAAACACAGGTGCCTCGAATTATCGCCAGTATATTGTAGATGTAGCATATCGTCTTTTTATATTCATTGGCGCGCACAGACATGACATAATAAGCAATGAGATCAGAACTAATTTGACAATTAATTTTTGTGATGAACAACCTCGCTCGCTGTACCCAGTGTTAATGTTATTCATATGATTACGCTTGTAACCAGAGCTTGTTCGTCTTGTTATGCTGTCTGCTTTATATAATATAATAATATAATACACAGAAAAGAGCACTCAGACATAAGCCTGAAATGAAGAATTACTTTTTTTTAATTTAAAAAGAAAAATGTTCTCTAGATAAATCTTTTTTTTGTTCACAATTCATGGAACTACAGATTTTTTAGGTTGTGCATGATGTTTGAAAGTCAACAGTATCAACAAGTGAGTAATTGGGACGATAATTTATAAAATTGGTCCAGTTGAGGATAACCGGCAGCCGTGAAACGAGCTGCGATGGCAAGTGAGCAGCGTCAATGTAACGTTACGTTCACTAAAAATGCTTGTTTTTGCCACAGACACTTTTTATAAGTGTCTGACAATATTATGGAAACAACACAGAGAAACAAAACCTTTTCTTACCTTTCGCTTGAACCGGTCTGTTTGTTATTGTGCCCAAGTCCCGCTCAAGTCTCGTTATGAAATCTGAATATCCGTATACTCTGCTTCAAATAAATATCCACGTCATCGTCAAACTCATCTAAATATCCAGCCATGACATTGAAAATCTTTTAGATAACACTAAGCTACGCTTTCTGTACTCGGTGTCACTTTTCATTCGCAATAAACATGTGCGAGTGTGAATTAAACAAAAACGCTTAGGTTTAGGAAACAAAACCACTTAGTTAGGTGTATGAAAAAACAACATGGTTGAAAAGCCTTGTGTTTATTGGACCCATCCACTTCCCTTCCTGCCTACCCTATGTGTCTCTTTTGCTCTTTAAACTATGCCACCACAGCACTTTCTCTGACTGTTACCGTTGCCATGTTGCGCTCTGGGAATAAGAACGAGCTGGGCCAGCACTCCGTTTCCATTATGGATGTATTCCACTATTCCACCGCTGTCCTGTAATAACACACTTATAATAACTATCAGAGCCTGTCATGGCAAAAAAAAAAACACTTTTAGTGGACGTAAATGACGGTGCCTGCCCCAATAGGATTACATTGCAGCCTGTGAGCGGCTGCTGTCTACAGCGCTCTCCCTCAATACTGGACCAGTTTCAAAAATGTTGTCCCTATTAGTCAGTTAGACACAAAAACAGGTGAAAATAGAGTTCAGGTTGAAGTTGCCCTTTAATATCTTCTCTATGTACAAACCAACATCTAAGCTCACAGCCTCAAACTACAGTATAAAAACAACTGAGAGATTAAATGCTTTCAGACGAATAGCATGGAAAGACAAATGATAAATATATTGCATGTAATAAAACAACCTTGTAGTGGCAGCGCCAAGTTCTGTTTCTATGTGATGTAATATTTCTAATAGATGTTTGACTTCATGTTTCAGGTTGATTAAAAGTCAAGATATGAAACACACATCTATAATAGTCCTTCCAAAGTCAAACAGCTCTGCAATAAAGTTATTGGTAATGCGGTGAGCTCAGGTTAATTACAGCACGCCCCATAATATCATATAAAGTTTCACAGTTTCAATAAAGTTGTCCGGCATTACGGTGCATTGGCTGCCGTGGTATGCCCCCTTTTTGGGCAATCGCATCCTCCGTCACATCCGATTGATGTAGCTGTTGCTTACTCCGTTCGCACACACAATTTGTTATGTGGTATTTCATTCAGGCCGCTGCCAGAAGCCCTCGCCGTACCTTCCATAACTCTTACACCCGTGAAAGATTTTTAATTAAAATGAAGACAGCTGGCTGAACTGTGGAGATGTCACAAATAGTTTTCGCCTCCAAAGAAGCCCATCAAGGTCTCCAGGCGTCAGATTGCAGGCAATTCCAGCTTTTTTGAAGAACTTGTTAATCACGTCTCCTTCTTAATTCAATTATCAACAGCTGCAGATTGATGCATCCAGAGATAGCGAGATAGGGAGAAACAGAGAATTCAATCGCTTTCCACCGGCTTATGGCTTGTCATCTGTCCCCTTTCTGTATTATATATTGATATGCTGGTGACCCCGTGCATTTACTGTATTGGATTTTTTTATTACTCACCTTTGAGCCGGTGCTGAAGAATAACCACTGACCCCTCAATGTGAACACCGGGGACCCGATCTTGTGAGTGTGTGTGTGTGCGCAATACATACATACATAATACACATATGCTTTTGCATGTGTGACATTACGTTTGTCTTGTCAAGATGGGGTATGCGTTGTGGGTCAGAGGGTCAGGGGGGTACTGGGGGTTGGTTTGATGTAGTTGGGGGGGGTGGGAGAGGTTGGCTCCCGGGGCTGAGTGCGGGAGCTGGAGAGTTGGAAGGTCATGTTCATAAATTGTTACCAGTATGCTGGGGCTTAATTGAAAAGGCTGGAGAAGGAACGGGACCCCTGATCTGTGGCCCCACGCCCCTCCGCTGTGACCCTCAGGTCTTCAGTCATTCAACTGTGCATCTGTCTCTCTGTCTGTCACGGGAAAGACAAAGTTAAATATGATTTCAAATATATGAATTACTCACAAGTGCCAGGAGTGATCAGCTAAAGTGTGTTCTGCCACTGTGTTCTGTTTTTCTTGTCATTCTTGTGGCACGTCATGAAGCGGCCTCAGTGGCTCATACTGTATATTATGTCTTTGTTGGTCTGTGACCAACTTGGAATAGACCGTAAATTAACATGAAGGAAAAAGACAATTTATTTTCTCAAACTAACAAGAATCAGGATTAAAGGCCTTTACACAATGGGGGTGGGTTTTTTTGTGCGATTAATTCGCATTTCAATATATTTTTTTGAACTGTTGTTTTTGTCATGAGTACTTTCACACAGATTGCAAATATTTTGCATCGAAAAAGTGACATTTTTTTCTGAACAAGCTGATTTTCTGAGCTTTTGCACCGCGACTAAAGGCATCAACCAATCAAGTTGTGTGGAGCGGGTTGAGTTGCACTTATATTTATATCAAATAGGAGGCTCCGTAGTTCGAACCAAGAAGGCAAACTTTATTTTCTCCTTTACGCCTTGACAAAAGGCAGCGCAGACTAGATCCACTGCTTCTGTTCTTACCTTTCACAATAAAAGCCCTAGACATAACGTTCGCAGCTGAGAATTTTACATTTTCGTGTTGTTTATTTGCCCTCGCTGTGTAAACTGATTTTATGATGAGCTGCCGCTTTTTATTCAAAATTTCAACTTCTGTGAAACTACATATTCAATCTGTAATGAAATTTAAATTTCACATTTGGTCTATGGGCGTTATGGCACCTGCATCGAAATGCAACGTCCCCGGTTTGCGTCTAGCCAGGGTGCATGTCATACTCCATCTCTCTCTCTCTCTCATCTCATTTATTGTCATATTGCCACTGGATTTATCAAATAAAGGCATTAAAATACCAACAAAAACAAATTCTAAAAAAAAAAAAAATTGTGTGTAGTGCAACAGTTTATGTTGTATACTCCAGTGGAGTCCATTGGATCCATTGTTGCGCTCTGCAAATTAGGCTAAACTAGCGAGCTGTGCTATAGAAATAATCCACCAAACCATGACCAAATAATGTGTGGAAGCATTTTGGATGGATGGAAATAAAACATGGATAAAGGAGCAGCTGCCCACAGTAACATTACCAAGACTACAAATCTGAAGTCACCTGTTAGCTCATCACTCTGTGAAGTAGCAGAGGCACCAATGAATGAACAGAACAACGTCAGTTCTGCAACATATTTTATGATTAGGCTGAATGGGTTGCGTTAGAATTTCGGCTGCAAATAACGGTCATTTGTTTAATCGTTTTGTCTATTAAATATCAGTAAGTAGTGAAAACTACCGGTTACAAGTACAAGTTGCCATCTTTAAATGTTTAGCTTTGTCCAACCAACAGTTCACCCAAAGTCATTCAGTTTACCACATGTATGAAAAAGAAAAGCATTAAATATTTAATAAGGTGGAAGCAGAAAATATTTTGGCCTTTGCTAGAATTTCTAAAACAATAATTTGATTAGCAAAATAGTTGCAGATTAATTTTCTGTTGATCAATTAATTCACCATCAAATCCAATTGATCGCATGTCAGTTTTCATTCTTTGTAACTTGATTTCTTGAAAAAGTGACAGTAATGTGTTGTATTTTTAATTAATTAATTAATTCTTCCGTAGGTACAGTATCTCTGTGGCCCGATTGCCATACTGTGGTGTCACTGATAATCATCTCACTCCATCAATCTTTCAGCTGCTGCTTGAGATAACCCCAGTCCCATGTTGACAAAGCAACGGCTCATTTATAAAGCAGAGGTCCCACCTTACCATCCCCTATGGACACTGAAATCTGTCCGCCAAACAAAGCAATCATAAGCATGAATAGAGGTCTGCTGTGAAACTCTATCTAACGTGTCTTTACATTCTACACAGGTGACACATAGTCGCCGTCTTTTGAAGAGGTGCGCTGAGCCGAGTGGGCACTCGGCAAAAAAAGAAGGAGAATCTGTCATTTCACACGGGGAGGAAATCCATCCAGGGTGCCTATTGTTCTGGATAATAGGCAGGAGATGGTCAAACATATCATTTTGACACGCTGGGCGTTATGACACGGACAGTTTTACTGCTGCCATAGGTGGAAGGAAGGAAGGAAACTCTTTCTCATGTTACTCTGAGCAGGGACAGATAAAGATGCTGTCGTCCTTTTCTGTCTTTCTCTTCTGTATCTACCTGTCTTTGTGTGTGGGTTTGTCTCTCTAATGTCTCCCTCTCTGTCCCAGGTTGGGTGTGTTGGTGATGAGAGGACAGCTTTTAAAGGAATAGTTCATTATTTGGGGAAATAAGCTTATTTGCTTTCTTGCCCAGAGTTAAGGGCTTTACCAGCGGCGCCAGAATGAGTTTTGAAGTGGGGGCGGCATCCAGCTTTGGATAACGTAATACAGTGTTTCCCACAGGATTTTGTGAGACGGTGGTGGGTGGACCTCAGACACTCTTGGGCGGTCTGGGGGCATGCTCCCCTGGAAGAAATGTTTTACATTTTAAAATTAAATGCATCAATCTGTTGCACTTTGAGAGCAAAATTAAGAGGCAAGATCTATGAAGAACTTTATGCTCTTGTAAACAACTTTGTGCTCTAGTAAACAATTTAATCAGACGGGCTCCACAGCACTTCATGGCCCTGGGAAGCGGCGAGGGGTTCTGTAAAACTCACGGTCATAACTGCGAGCTTCTTCACCTCGGGCCTTTCCAAGCCGACTGCATGAACCCCACCCATTTGATTTCATTTGAATTACGCTACACAATGGTTGAATATGTTTGGATAAAGGTCCAACATGTTAGATGCCATATAGACATTATCACCAACGTTCTACCTGGATTAGACTTTACCATTTTATTGCCATAACACCTGAAAGTGAGGGGACAAAAAGTCTCGTTCCCCTTATTCCGGCGGCTATGAGCTTTACACACCAGGGGCGTGATAAATAAATTACACCAATATGTGAAATACTCGTCTGCGGAATATTATATGTCTACGGCTTTTATTGTGAACGGAGGGAGTGGATCTGGTATGCGCTGCCTTTGTCAATGTTGAAAGGAATAATAAAGTTTGCTGTCTTGGTTCGGACTACAGATGAGATGAGAAGATTAATACCACTCTCATGTCTGTATGATAAATATGAAGCGTCTGCCAGCATTCATTAGCTTATCTTAGCACAAAGATGGGAGACAGGGGGAGACAGCTAGCCTGGCTCTGTCCAAAGGAAACAAAAGCCGCCTACCAGCTTGTCTAAAGCTCGGACTGTCAAAATTAAAGCGATAATAACGCGTTAATGCAAATTCATTTTAACGCCACTAATTTCTTTAATGTAGGAGGAAATACTGGCATGCCCATTTTCAAAGGGGTCGCTTGACCTCTGACCTCAAGATATGTGAATGAAAACGTGTTCTATGGGTACCCACGAGTCTCCCCTCTACAGACATGCCCACTTTATGATAATCACATGCAGTTTGGGGCAAGTCATAGTCAAGTCAGCACACTGACACACATGTTGTTGCCTGTTAGGCTTCAGTTTGCCACGTTATGATTTCAGCATATTTTTTATGCTAAATGCAGTACCTGTGAGGATTTCTGGACAATATTTGTTATTGTTTTGTGTTGTTAATTGATTTCCAATAATAAATATATACATTTGCATAAAGCAAGCATATTTGCCCACTTCCATGTCGATAAAGTATTAAATTAAATACATGACAAATCTCCCTTTAAGGTACATTTTGAATAGATAAAAAATGTGCGATTAATCCCGATTAATCATGTACAATCAAGTGATTCATCGCAATTACATATTTGAATCGATTGACAGTCCTTTAATTAACACGTTATAGCTTGTCTGTTTAAGCTAACCGGCTGCTGGCTGTAGCTTCATATTTACTGTACAGACATGAAGGTGGTATCAATCCTCTCATTTAACTCTCAGCAAGAAAGCAAGTTAGTGTATTTCCCAAAATGTTGACAAATCCTTTAATGAGGTTAGGTATATATACAGCAGCTAAAAGAGAAATTTGACAAATTGCAGTTTTTACAAACTTTTTAATAGGATTCTTTTTTTTTTTAATGAAATTTGAAGCCACTGGTGTGGCAAGGACCTAAAAAGTGTTCAGTTGGCCATAGCATCGATGGCAAATTGTAACTCCAGGTAGATTAACTTTTTTTCCATTTTGGGTTTAGCCTTAACAACCACCTGTTTGACAGCACCTCAAAAACCTATCCATTAACTGTGGCAATCAAGCTTCCATATGTTCGAGGGTTTTCACACTTTTCAACCATATCATCTCTCTGCTCCTTGTCAATATGTCAGCCATCTGTTTTAAGACAATGCACTCTGCAGGGAGGAGAGCCCCGCACTGTTTTATGATTCAGAGGTGTGAAGCCCTCCGACACTCGTGTGTAGGGCGTTTCTTAACCCGCCGTGTCCACCTGAGGTCCCAGGACAGCAGTTACGGAGGACGACTGCTCAGCTCTGGTCTGCTGGCTGCCTCTTCTTTAAGGTGTAACAGAAACAATCCCATTAAGTGGTGGATCGCCTTTCACACAGATTACTAAGCATCTGTCACTCCTGCTGGAGGGGGCAGGGACAAGGTCGCTACCGCTGGCACACACACACACACACACACACACACGCGCTCACACCAGTATACAGGCCAGCACACACACATTTTACAAACTTATTATGGCAATCTAATAATGTTATAAAGTTTTTAAGTCTTAGAAGCTACTATGGTGAGCTGAAGAAATCACAGGTGATGTTTGGTTCCACTCCTCCAAATGACTAGACAGCACCGGCCCTTATAAGAGTCTAATTAATATGAACAAAATGTGTGGAAAAAGTAGGCTAAGATATAAACTCATGTCAGTCATCATCATAAGACACAACAATGACAAAATTAACATTATATAAAAATATTAAAAGCAGAGTTGACTGGTGATGTACTGTATATTTTGGGGGAGACTTAAATTAAATCCGTCTTGGACTTATGTTCTTACTTCGCAGTCAAATTAGATTTCCTTTGATATACAAATCAAATCACAGGATTTATTTTGAAAATCCTGGTTGTACAGCAGGAAGCCTTTTGCAGGCTGACTACAAATGTGTGTCACAAAATAAGTGTGTATATGCAGGTTTTTTAAACACAGAAAAACCCGCTAAAAATAGGCGATACACTCCTTTCCCATTGTGAGTGAGTATGCTGGTGTCGTTGCACTGGCACTTTCTTGATTTTTTTCCTGCTGTGTCATGTTCAACATCACACACGTACCGACCTGAAGCGGAAACAGGTTTAGTATACAGTGAAAAACATTACGGTTCTTTTTTATATATCTGTTACTCATTCAGTCTCTTTCAAACTCTCAAACCAGAGTTGGTGATTGTTGGAACAGGAAAGACTGACCAGGACGGTTTTGATGAGTTTTTATTTGTTTCTGTTGAGTTTGAATGAAGTGTGTTTTACGATGATCAGCGAGGTAAAATTATTGTTGTCTGAGGGGAGTCAGGTGGCTTTGAGGAGAACATTTGTATGTTTTATATTTTGAGAAATTATAGTATTTGTCCAAATCCTGTTGATTTTATTTATTAGATTTACACTTCAACGCACATAGCATCGCATCGGAAAAGAGGCGAAAATTTTATCAGAGCTGGAGCCGATAAATACCCAGGACAAATGACAGATGTTAGTGTTTTTTTCATCCAGTGTACATACACACACACACACACACACACACACACACACACACACACACACACACACACACACACACACAAATACATATAAATATATATAACCCACAATTTACATAGCGTTATTGACAGATTTTAGAGGGTTGTGTATGTCACACAATGACACTGACACCTGCCGCCTGAATTAAGAGGCCCAAACTTGACAACCTTACACTCCAACCAGCTTTTGATGTCTTCGTGTCATCTTTGTGTCTTCTTCTATGGTGTCAGTCACCTGTTTGTTCTACCTGGTTTCTTTCTATGAGCTTGTGTCTTTCAGTGTGCCACTGGCTCTTCATACAGCTCGACTACTCGTCAGGTTGGTGTTGTGTTCTGGTCTCTGCGGGGCTCGGGGGGGGGCCCGAGTATTGCCGCCTCACGTTCGCCCCGGGTGAAAGGTGAGAACTCTGAGAACAGAGCGTTCTGGTCTGCTGGAGAAGACCGGCCTGCTCTGTTCTGCATGCTTGAGTTTGGGCAAGGGGTGACACGGGGGTGTGTGGGGGGTGGGGGGATAAGAATAGGTGAGAAGGAGAGAGGAATGAGAGAAAAAGATTAGAGCAGCTGAGAACAAGTGACAGATATTCACTGCTTTAGACAGGGAGAAAAACAGAGAGATGGAGAATACCTCCTGCACCTCCAAAGGTACATGTTGTGCAGTCTTAGCTAGTAGTTGGCTTTCTAACTTTAGCCGCTTGTAAGTCTGCTTTCAGATATAACCTGGATATTGTTCAGAGTTGGAGGGAGCGTGAACGCTGCATTCACTGAGGACGGGATTACTCTAGTGCTGTTGAGCGTGTGCAGCCACTGGAGATAATTAAGTTAGTTGTTCATGGTCACTAAATACCCCCCAAAACATAATTTCCTTTATTTCCACGTGTACATACATACATAAGATATAATATGTGACGTACAGCTGTGGAGGCTTTAAAGGCACCTTGCTTTGACGGAGTAATGAATGTAAAGTAAGGAGTAACTTGCTGATGAGTTATGTGCTTTCTCTTTCTCTTCTTATCTCTTTCACCCAGTTTTTCCCCACTCTGCTCAGCTACACGCCCTCCAGGCACTGAATGTACATTTTGTTGATGCGTACGTGCATGCGACCAATAACATTGGCCCTGACACAACAGGACAATGGCATCACTGCACTCTGAAACCCCTTATTTCCAATGGCTTGTCCCGTGCCATGACGACTCATCGCCATGCCGAGCAAAGTGTTTGCGCAGCAAGCCGCTCGGCAAGCTTGCTGTGACGTGTGCTGAACCCAGCGGCGAGCACAGTTCCAATTTTGTTGTGTCTGAAAGGGCCATCGACGACAGGCAGAAATCATACCATCAGGTTAAAGCAGGTGGGGGGGCTTTCGGTAAAAAAAAGGTCAGAAGACGACTCAACAGAGCTTCGAAAGTCAAATCCTACGTAACTAAATGCAGGGCGGGAGCAGCAAGCTAACGTTAGCGCCAGTCCTAGCAGCAAAGAGCCTGTTGATTTAATGTTAGCATCGGTAAAACCACCTGAAGCTACCACAGCCAACTACGTGACAATAACAATAACGTGAGTAAAATTCACTGTAAAAATTCACAAGGCACTTATTTTTTTCCACTTCAAGCACTGAAGATACATATACTAAAAATTAGAAGTAGCGAAAATTAAACAATTAGATTGCTTATTAAACTTTGGACACTTAAAAGTATTTTTTATAAATAATAATAAAAAAAACAAAAAAAACAGCCAAGAGTTAAATTGCTATCCCAATAATAAATTTAATGATAATGATTTGATAAAAAAAAAATATTTGCATGTGCATTACCTTTTGACCCAGTTTTCCTCTTCTCCTGTATTGTATACAGAAGAAATGCACTTTTCAAATCAATGTGTTTGTATTTTCTTCTCTGTTTGGATCCAGTATATCTGATAAGAAGAAGCTGTCATATTTTATCTTTGAGAGAAAAGTGAATAATAGACATCCGCCTCTCAGCGTAGGTCAAGTTTGTGTGTCAAGTGGACCTTAACTGCGTCCAACAATTGAATGCATTTCAGTTTTGTTGCTTGCAATCCATCTCTCCTTTTCATCTTTACTGCCCCTCTACATTGTTTAATAAAATTGAAATGGTACATAGTGCTACAAGTATTACTGTTGAAGACTTATGGGCAACTTCTCATTTTATGGAAAAAAACACAGGAGCCTCATACATAATGACTGTGGAGCAATACAGCTAGAGTGGCTGATCTGAGGAGTAACTTACTGTAAATTACTTCACACTCCCATTGTAAATTCAAATGTAGTGAGACAGGTCAAATTTCCCTGATATATCATGCTGTAGGCGAGCTGTTTGCCTGTTATTTGACACTTGTCCTTTCTGTCTGTCATGTAATGATGGAGGATGGAGCAGTTATTTCAAAAGTGGGGGCTGTATAAAGAGTAAAGGATACCAAGAAATAAAAAAAAATAAAAAAGTTGCAGCCATGCTTCATGGCTGTCTTCGAAACAAAACAGATGCGCTTTAATTTATGGCCACTTTCTGTGATTGGAGAAGAAAGCTTAGAATCGATCTGGGGCCTCTCTCTTTCACCTGTTAAGAGCTTTCCTCGTAATTGGCTACTGCCGTCACGGCTACTGCCAAAACTGCGGCCTTCTCTGTTGCACAATAGTATGTTAAAGTATGTGTAAACTGTGCCTATTTTTCTTCTGCTCCGGCTATTGATTTTTAAATGAAGTATCAAAGAAAATCAATAGTAATCAACAAATAGAAGGCAACACGCTGTAGTGTCAGATCCTGGGGCACAGCTTAATCACTTTAGACGCCTGTCACAACATGGGGACGACGGGGAGACGTAAAAAAGTTGAGAACCTGGATTGAATGGAAAGTGAGTTGTGGGATGAACCGTTTGTCATTAGAGAAGAAGAGAGATGAGGGGAGAGGGATGTCGAGCTTGTCCTACACAAACCTCTCCTCCTCCTCACTCTTCCCTCTCTCCTCTGGCCTGTGACAGAGCGCTCACCCATAGTTTGGGGCGCTTCATGTAAAAACATTACAGTATCCCTCAGGCCGGGGATCAGTTTACACCACAGCGAGGCCTTTCCAAAGAAGCCTGTCCAAAATGCTTAATGAATCTCCAAGTGAACTGTGAAACAGGTAGTCTACCTGCCACTCACTGTCAACACCTAGCCATCTGTCAACGTCACACGTCTCCTCTCTCGCTGCATACCTGACTGTTGAGCCAATAATGTTAGGCCCATGTTGGCTGGTTGCACAGACCCACAGTGAAAGAAGTCGGTAACCAAACCCTGAATGAGTGATTCATATTTTTTAATAGATGAAGGTAGTCTTAGATGGGGGCCAAACAATGGACCAGTATCTATTTGAAACTTGTTTTCATTGATCCTGATGGCTGTCTTTGCCAGAAATTTTTTTCAAGAGTGTAAATGTATCTGACTTTTATTTTTATTATTTTGGACAGTCAGTAGACAGACAGTAATACATCACTGACTGTCTGGTTGGGGTGTCCGGTGATTTCCTTGCACAGCAGCTGGATTTTTTGGCGATGTCACAAGATCATGCGAGAATTTCAGGATCACAAATCACACGAAAATCCATCTTGTCAGGTTTCAAGTAATGCGTTTGTGTCCAGCAAGCCAGATCACGGACCAATCAGGGTCCTGTGAGGAGCTACTAGCAGCTATTGCCATGGCTTTGGTGTGTGTGACGCCACACGGAGAGGCGTATGTTTGTTCTAAACATCAATGGCGGCCCCTGAAGGGGTTAGCGTAGATGCTGCAAACAGCATTTCTTCATTGACAGAAGACCAAAGAACAACACTGAAGGAGATGTTTTTGCTCTTCTCCCGACTGGCTTCGGCAAGAGTTTGATTGACAGATGGTTCATCCAATCACCTGCCAAGTATTTCTTTTGAAAGTGCCTGCCTTTTTCCGAACAGTTTCCAATGACAGCTTCTCAGATGGTTCTGTGTAACAAACCATCTGGCGGGTCCAAGCCTCCAGGAAGAGCACAAGGCTTTGAAGCAATTTTTGTAGTGGTCAAACAGCCGTACTACAACTTCCGTGTCAGTCACGTGATGCCACTGGGCCCAAAAAGACTTTTTTCCCATTGACTCCCATTGGGAAAGAGACATCTGTAACTCAGCGGATAATTTTTTTTGAGGTAAATCAACTTCCCAGTCTGAACAATTGAATAGCCCTTATTTAAATCAATAGATCCTTAAGTCCTTAGGTCCCTCTATGGGCCAAATGGATGCCGAAGATCACCGGATGATACGAGTACTTTATCACTTGGCAGTTGAGCCATTTTGGCTTCATGCGCCACTGAGTAGCGTTCATAGGAATGAACGGGAGCCCAACTCCAACGCTGTATCCAGTTCTCTTTATACATCCATGGGCGGGTCAGGTTAGTCCGGTGACCTAGTGGTTACAAAGCATACTGGTTTAGCTGCAATCCCCCCACTTTGGGGGACCTTTGATGAGTGTCTTCTCTCTTTCTCTATATTTCCTCTCTGAATCTCTACTGTGACTATCACATAAAAATTACCTGAGAATAAATATCAATGTGTAACTGAGTTCAAAGTTCAGCACCTGCTTTTCAGATTCTCCAACTGTAAAAATTGGTGTAAATGTTTTTATTGTACAGCATATTATCTGACTGAATCAATCAAACAACCTCTGGACAATACTCCATGGAGGGTGTTACCATTGGTTTCCCATTAACCTCTCCTTATTTCTGGCCCAATGTCAATCAACCCAGGCAAATCTCTGTTCACTTCTATTCATCCTGAATATAAAAGGACAGGAAGCCGTGCCAGGCCTCCCTTCAGGCTACACTCTCTGAGTAAATTTGAAACTGTAGCCAAGTTTATGTTTGTGCCCTTGCAGGTCTGCGGTGGACTCCCCAACCCCCCCTCCTCCTCCGCTCCTCCACAGTCCTCCCCACCCACCACCACCACCCACTCCGCCACCAGCAGCAGACTGCTGTGCCAGGCCTCCCTCCAGGCCACAGTGCTGAGAAAGTGACAACATAAGGTCCATTCTGTTCCCTGTCACTCACAGCCCCGGGCCCACTGTTAAATAGAAAGGGCTTTTAGAGGCTGTAAATGGGGAGTGGAAGGAGAGAGGGAGGTGGGTCACAGTGGACATTTCACTGTGTGTGTATGTGCATGCATATAGGGAGTTCTGTGTGTTTTGTGTGTGCTCAAGTGTAGTTTGTGCATGTGAAAAAAGACTGCACTACTGTGTATGTGTGTGTGTCCAGCACACCTAAAGAGCGTGCACAGCAGGGAGTTGTGGAAACCGGGCTGCTGCATAGGCGATTAGCCTTTTACTGTAAATGGAGCATGCCATGTAACCTGTGAAACACTGTGACTGTGTCCACATGCCTATTGTTACCACTCACTGTTCTTCAGTGTCTCATGCTTTATTTTCATCACTAACTCCAGGACCGGTTTTGTTTGCAGCTTGTAAGAGTCTCTCAGTTTATGTCTACAATACATCTCTATTGTTCAAACAAATGACGTTACGCGGGACGTGGTGTTTTATCATCATCCATGGTAATAAATGGCCTGTTTTGTCACAATAGTGGCTGAGTTACATTTTACATGCAGGCTCATTCAGTACCCCTGCACATATTAATTTCCACATGATAACGAACCATGCAACTTAAACTAAACATTCCTCATAGCCTGACTGGGTCACTACATGAATGCATGCACTCACAATGCCTTTTAAACAGATATATGTCCCCTGTCAGTGCCTGGTAAGCAGCGCTAAAACCAAATTCCTCAGTGATCTCTTTTTATGACAAGAGCTGTCTGCATCAATCCCACAAAGGGGTGAACGTAGGGACACTTTTGATTAATTGATTATTAGTTCAGCTTTGAAGCCTTGTGTTTTCCCCCTCTTTTACCTCGGCTGATTACTAATATTTATAACCGTCAGCCCATTTAACCGGGACCGGTCTGGATGTAATATATTGCTTCGCAATTGGTCCTCATTTAACCTTGAGGACTGTAAAACTGTCGTGGAGGAACAGTGTAATATTCACCTTCATGAGGGGGCAAACTACAGTTCACGCTGGGCAAGCCTAAAACTTTGGTTCACAGGCAGGTTTGAGAAGATGGAATAGTTGCACTGATATTAAAAAATTGTATTTAAAATCCCCACTGATTCAGTTTTTACTTCCTAGAACAAAATGTTGCTCAAAACTTAAGCAAATAAGGCAAAGCCCTACTTACTGAAAGCAAAAGAGGGTTGCACCCCAAGCTAAAAAAAACAACAACTCCATGTATGCTGGTATCTGAATAAAACACACAGCACAAGTCATTTTAATATTGTCTGATGAATTCTGGTTGGCATTCTTTCCAAATGGTGTAATAAAACCATTGGTCAACATTAAACCTGCAGTAGGCAGAATGTTTTTTGGCATCCATCCATCCATTATCTGTAAACGCTTATCCTATTCAGGGCCGCGGGGTGGCTGGAGCCGATCCCAGCTGACATTGGGCGAAGGCGGGGTACACCTTGGACAGGTCGGCAGACTATCACAGGGCTGACACAGAGACAGTCAACCATTCACACTCCCATTCACACCTATGGGCAATTTAGAATCAACAGTTAACCTAACCTGCATGTCTTTGGACTGTGAGAGGAAGCCGGAGAACCCGGAGAAAACCCACGCTAACACGGGGAGAACATGCAAACTCCCCAAAGAAGGGCCATAAGCCGAGTTTGAATCCAACCATTTCTTATGTCTGAATTTTCCAACATTGTTATGAATTGATATAAAATATTGATATTCATATTATATGGAGCTTAACTTTTACACATATCTCCTTCTTTCAGTCCTGACAAATCAGTCTCCTCCTCGTCCTCTAAAAGAGGACCGTGCATTTAAATTCTTGTGTTTGTCCTGATGCAGTGAGTGTGTGTGTGAGAGAGAGAGACATGAATAATCCTAAATAAATCATATATTTCTTGCTGTGTGACAGGGAAAACATACAATAATTGCTACTGATGAGATAGAAAGGGGAAAAAGAAAGAGCCCTCCCTGGCCTGCTGATTTGATTAGAGTTAATCTGCAGAATACAGAATGTACAAATACACAGTAATACTGCATGAGTGAAAAAAAGAAGTGAACACATGGTTTTGCATTACAGATTTAGAGTACCGCAGGCATCAATGCCCACAAATTCACACATATTATACCAGGCACAATTTTACATGCTACACACACTGGACACTAATGGCTTTTATCTATGACTGCACAAACTGTTTCTATGCTGTTGCTTTGCAGTCAGTCTTGTATGAATGGACTTAAAATCACCTTTTCATGTTTTTTTTGTGTCAACATACTATATTGCCATAGTCTTACAAGCATCAGGTGTGAAATGAGGCTGAATACATCCTTTCTAACTAATGTATATATCACAGTATTAAAGTGTCAGAGAAGTCCTGAGACATCTGAAACCTTGGTTTGTACTCCTCTTCCCAGTACAATTATGCATATATAACCACTTTTGAGCATTAGTAATCTTCAAAAAGGTCAATTATTTCTTACTTTCTTTGTTTCTTAATGTCTTTCTTTCTTTTTTTGTATAAAAGTTTTGTAATCCTGGTTTCAAAACCCTTGACCCTTGTGTAATCACATGTAATTCACAAAAACAAAAGTGAGAACAAACTATTCCTCCTTAATTCCTTAACACTTCATTGGAAGTACAAGTTTTGTGTGTGACAGCAGTGATGGATTGACTGTGGCGTGTCGCTGGGCTGTCAGTGGTGAGTGTGATGATAGTCAGCTGAAGGCTCTCACCTGTCGCTGCCGAGGCGAAGTGAGGGGACGACTGGCGCCAGCCCAGTCTAAACAGGAGTCGGCCCTCGCTGTCTGAACAGGTCTGCTTCACACTGAAGCACGTCCCAGGGAGGGAGAGGCACAGAGAGAAACAGAGACAGAGAAGAAGAAACACTCCCTCCTGTCCTTCATGCATATCTCTCCTGCTGCTTGTTTGTTAGCAGTTCATTTACACCCTGTTCTTCCTTCCCTACCTTCCATGGTGCAACACGTTATCATGCCAAGCGTGTAATAGACATGCTCATCCACCAGAGGATAGCATGTCAGTGTCGCATTTTGCCTCGCCAAGGCGTGAATATTGCACACGTGTATGAAGGTGCAGTACCAGCAGGGGGAAACAAAACCACTCACTTAGGTTTAGGCAATAAAACCACTTAGTTAGGTTTAAGGGAAAACGTCATTGTTGAGCTTAAAATAAGTAAACTATGCACAATCTGCACGGAAACAACGTAACAAAAGTATGGAAAGCATGTCATATACGCCACTAAAAATCACCTCACAAATGTCAGTAACGTAACTTACAAAACAAAACACTGGTCTCTAACACCGGCCATCCTGAGTAAAAGTCCTGTTTGTTCCACCCCCCCTCCCGCACACAATAAACAGTCTTTCTCACTTTGTATTCTACGTCACTAGGTCTGAGTGTAGCATATTTACCAGATGGAAACCTCCAGGTCTGAAAAGTGAAGCCAATGTGGAAGTGCTTTAAACTTGCATTCTTTCTAACAGCCAGCAGGGGGCGACTCCTCTGGTTGCAAAAAGAAGTCTGATTGTATAGAAGTCTATGAGAAAATGACCCGACTTCTCACTTGATTTATTACCTCAGTAAACATTGTCACATGAGTTTATGGTTTCAATTGCTAGTTTCATGTTTTCTTCAATACAGCATGATGTTTATTTAGTAAATTAAGGTACCATTTAGAGTCAAATAGACCATAAAGCAGGGTACGCTTTAGGGCGTGGCTACCTTGTGATCGACTGGTCGCTACCACAGCGTTGTCCGATCTGGGAGTTGTCCGTGTTTTAACCCTTTCACAGTGTGTTTTCAGTTCATGAAAGTTAATTGTAACATTTTGGTTACCTAAAAATGTCTTATTCAGCATTTGGTGGTACTTAACTCCACCTTCTTGTGTCACTTCTGGTTGCAAAAAGCCAAGATGAGGACGGCCAAAATAGACTTTAAAACGGCAGTCCACAAACCAACGTTGCGGTGACTACGTCCACTTCTTATATACAGTCGATGATATTTACACGGATGCATTTACATAGCAGTCAGTACAGACTACATGGTGTACAAATGACACGCCAAAAGTAAGAACAGCATTTTTATTGCACGTCTTTGCCTTGCACATTATCGTGTCTGTAGTTGGGTGGAGGAGATTTCCAAAATATTTAAGTTTACATGGAAGCATTAAGGGCAAGGATGTGTGTTATTGCATCTGTGGTCACGTGTTTATTTCACATATACTGTACATTTTTGGTGTGTGTTCATGCTACACTGCACAACATGTGGACTTAATGTGGCCACATAAATGTTTGAACCGTCTGATTTCATCTTGATTTTTCAAACACACACTCCAGGACGCACCCTCCCTCCCGATCTGCAGCATGACACTGACTCCCAGGCTAGGCGTCTCATGTGTGGGTGCAAGTGTGTGTATCTGAGCAGGATATGTGTGCGAGAGTGATGGCGGAGACAAACCATCTGTTTGGCTGGATCTGGGTGTGCTTGACATCCCCTCTGCCTTGACGTGGCTGCCCTGCAGATGTTTTGGTTGTTTTTAGCGCTGCTTTGTTTTTGATTTCCCTCGTCTGTTTAGAACTGGAGGGATTACATCCCATCCACTGTGGGACATCTGAAGAAGTGTAAATTAACTCTCCGTGTTGTGTCCCTTCTACAAAACTGGCTGGTTCCATTCCTCTTATATTAGGACCATTTGAACAGATTTACAATAATAAGAAGGCTGGGTGTCCTCTGTGTTTTGCTATTTCTTTGAACACAGGCTGGAATTAAGAACATAGCCCAGTGTATTGTACTTCACTAGACCAGTGAGGTCAGCAGTGCACTCCCAGCTTTTCTATGGTTATGGGTTAAATTGCATGACTTGTTTGCAGCTGCCTATACAGTTTACTTTCCTGGCTTGGTTGGAGTTATGTTGGCTGTTTTCTTGTAAAATTATACAATTAACAAAATGTTTGTCTATGTGTTTATACAGCAGTTGTAGAATGCACGTATGATACTATATCGATGCCTTTGGGAAGGATTTCTTGTTTGCTTGAGAGGTCAAGGTCCATGGTCAGCTACAGAACCAGAATGCCTTGCAGAAGGACACTTAAGCAGGGTGGAGATTTGCTTTCACTGAGGCTTTGACTGTATGTAAATCCCTGCTTTGAAAAGGGGTCTCCTTTTACCCTTTAACTATGTTACCATCTGAAATATATATTTCTGCTGTGCACATTGTGTGAAGCGTGTGGTGTCTACAGAGTAATATATCACGTGAAAAGAATGTATACACGTCAAAAGTCAAATTCCTTGTACTTCTACTGTATACAGTATACTAATGCTGACTCTTATTCAAGGTCCAGCCAGGTCTCACTCCCAGGGCGCCAAATACCGAGGCTTGGGCAGTAGCCTTCTCCGTCTTGATACTTAAGCGTCTGTATGAGACCTACCGGGCTTTCAACTAACTCCAATGTAAACCCATCCGCATCATTCTTAGAGCAATGGATGTACTATTAAGAGCGAGAAAGTCCGCTGAGGGAGTGGGTCAAATAAACACAGAACTTTCACTCAGGGGGCCGGCGTTCGCGTCCCGTGTGAAATCAAAAGTTGAATTATTTTTACTTGTTATGTCCCTGACGCTACGTCACTGAGTCACATGACGTTACGACCGTAGCTTAAGTTACGTAACAGACATACTTATTTGAACCATAGACTGTATATAAGAAGTGGACATGGTCACCGTGATGTCACCCATTGGTTTGTGGACTGTCGTTTTGAAGCCTTGAATTCTGCATTTTGGCTATTGCCATCTTGGTTTTTGGTCGTCGCCATCATGGTTATTTGCAAACTGACATGAGAGGGTGGAACTTAGTGCAACCAAATGCTGAATAAGATGTTTTTAGGCAACAAAAAAAGGTTATAATTAACTTTGGTGGACTGAAAACACACTGTGAAAGGGTTAAAGTTCTAAAACAAAAACACGAACAACTCCCAGACCGGACAACGCCGTGGTAGCAACCTGTCACTCGTAAGGTAGCCACGCCCTAAAGCATACCCATATATTACTAAATGAACATCATGCTGTATTGAAGAAGACTTGAAACTAGTGATTGAGACCATAAACTCATGTTTACAATGTTTACTGAGATAATAAATCAATTGAGAAGTAGGGTCATTTTCTCATAGGCTTCTATACATTCAGACTTTTTGCAACCAGAGGAGTTGCCCCCTGCTGGCTATTAGAGAGAATGCAAGTTTAAGGCACTTCAGCATTGGCTTCACTTTGCTCACTGATTTTAACCCTAACCATGATCTTTTTTCTAGCCCATACTAAGTACTTTTGTTGCCTAATCCTAACGACCATTTCACAACGTTAACTACGTGTGAACCTTCTGTATAAAGATACTACGCAAAAGGCCGCCCCAAGGGATTCTGCCCAAGCAGCAAAATATGACCAGTAGGGATGAGATCACATTGCAAGTTCTCAAATTGCACAATTTAGGGATTTACAGTTTGCATCATAGTGGAATTCTGACCACTGACCACTCATCATTAAAGCATGTTTTCTGAAGTAAATTCGCACAAGCCAGACTCTTTCGGATATGAGGATCGTCTCGCATTGATCTGGCATTGATCTGTGACTAAGATCAGTTAATCTGAGGAGATGTGCTATAACATTTTATGTAGAAAACTTGTTGTGTTGGATTTGGGTCCCCAACTTCAACCATCTGTTTTTTGGCATCTGTCATTAAAGAAAATGAATCATGTTGACGGAGAGAATCTTCTGGAATCTGTTGGATCCAGTTTATCTTCCTTTTTCCTACAGAGCCTCTTTAGCTCGGTGTTAGAGGGATCTCACTGAACGCTCTTATCTGTTGGTGCCCAGGCGGGGTTATCAGCTCTGGTCTACCTCAGGCATAAGGACCTCAGACCTCACACAGACTGGAGGAAAGAGGGAAAGCTGGAGTTGAACCTGTTATGGATATTTTATTCCTCTGAGAAGGCTCTTTTTTTCCTGCAATATAATCAAACACAACTTCAATAATATAAATACATTTAATACTTACATTGTAACATGTCAGCAGTTTTTTTTTTAATCAGTTTCCATCACTTTTATACGATATGTTTATTTGCTGTTACTGTCAGCCACGTTTGTTTTGGTTGAAATTCCCCCTACAGTACCTAAACTCGGCTCGACTATGTGAGAACAAATTAGTCAATTGTTATTCTTGTCAGAGGAGGGTAATAAGCCCACACTTGCCCCATGTGTTTTGAGTTGGCCTGAGTGGTGAGTGGGGTGGGTAGTGTTGACTCTCTGGTGAAAAGTGGCCTTGATCCATCTCCGCGTGGTCACTTCCAGGTCAGGCTGTAGGCAGAGTCGGCGAGGGGAGCGGAGGGGGGAAAGCAGGATATCAGAGACAGCCCAAATAAACAAACCTGTCAGCCGTAGCATGGCCCTCTGACCTCCCCTGTCCCATCTGTTTTCTTATCTACTCCACTGCTAATACTGAGAACAAGTGACACCTCTCTCTGGCAAGCACTCACTGTTTTCCTTCCACTTAGACACGGCAGAGCAAGCTATGCGCATGGAGAGGAAGATGATATCTTATGGCTTGTAGGGGCAGAGCAGGAGAATTATCTGGGAAGATTAATATATTATTTAACACTCATTATTATAAGAAATACAAATAAATGGCTGAAAGGTTTTCCTTCTTTTTTACTGACTTGAAGGTCAGTGAAACATCTTGTTTTGGTGGTGAGCCCACGAAGTGAGGACACACGTTGTTGATACAAAGCTGAATATTTGGTCTTATATTCATGAAGTCAGTGAGTCATCTTACAAGCTGGAGAGGAAACAGATTTTTGGAGCAGTGGTGGGCGTTGATGAGCGGCCAGTGGCACCTAAACCTTGTTACTACTGTCAATGTGTTACCCCCGTTCCCTCCCTTTGTATTCAATCAGAAAGGTCAGACAAGATGGATTACACTAGTTGCTATTGTGTTTATAACCAGAGCCATACACTGCCCTTCTTTCTCCACCCTCTCTCCAGCTGTTCCTCTCCACTCTCCAAGACAGCAGTGTAGCCATCATCCATGCAGAAAAGGGCGGAGTGGATAGGTGGTTGATGGTGCCAATCATTGGCGAGGGAGGAGGAGTCGGGGTCCCGTTAATGAATCTCCCCAGAGACGAGAGATTGTGGGGGTGGAGTGAAGAGGAGGAGCTGCAACAAGAGAGGAGGCACCGGAGGTGGAGTTTGCGTGTTCGGGTTTGAGGGTGAGTGCGTGCAGAGGGGTGGGGGGTAGCAGGAGGGGGGGTAACAAGCTGTCACACTGCAGGAAAGTCTGCTCCAGTAAGTCACATCTGCCAACATGCACAAGGGCCGATGCCTGAGGGCTGCAGGGTCAAAGGGCAAGACGTCCCCCTGCAGAGCGCTCAGATCACATATCCACTCCAGTCAATAAACTGACTGCTGTCACTGTTACAGACACTGGCAATACTGTTCCCTTTTCTATAGACTCAACTTTAGAACTGCATTACATTGATTTACAGTATATTTGGCTCTCCTTTATAGGTTTTATTACAGGATCCTTGTGATTGAAGGATGAGTTTGATAAAGGTCCGTGCAGGAACAGCATGCTGCTCATAAGGTCATTAAACTCATTAATTTTCTCCTTTTTTTTAAATTATCATTCATTCATTCATTCATATTCGTCCTTATGTCCTAATTAGACTTTTTAGCCAGCAATCTGTGAAGCTAAAACAAATGTCTGCTGACTTTGTTTTAACTGGAAGTTCTTTAATGAATCTTACATATTTAGAGTGAAATAAAATCATAATCCCAGCCCGTTCTCATTCCCAGGGCATCAAATACTGACGGTTTGTCACGGCCGTCGGCATTTGATATTCCACACCGGTAGGAGATGCACTGGGCTTTCCATTAACTACAATGTAAACCCAACCGCGGCAACAATAAATGCCCAGAGAAAGTGCTGTAGTTACATAGTTTAAAGAGAGAAAGAGACACAAAGGGCAGGTGGGTCCAACAAACACTGGGCTTTCTTCCAGCAGACTGCTGTTTGTGTCCCGTGCGTTACGTTTCACTTTCATGTTACAATCAGCTTTTCGTTCGCGTCCTGTGTTCACAACGTCAGTCACATTTTCACTGTACAAACGTAGTAATTTCAAGCCCAACTATGTTGTTTTTTCCTAAACCTAATTATGTGATTTTGTATCATAATCCTAAGCAAGTGCTATTGTTTAATTTACAGCATTACGCACGTGTTTACTGCGACCAAAAAGTGATGCGGAACGGTCTGACAAAGCGTCAGTATGTGACGAGTTGGGATGTGAACGTGTTGATAATACATACTGTAAAGATCCAGAAGTAAAGAGGACAGACATGGCAGACTGATACTTCTACCTCGTGTTAGGAGAGTCAAGCTTTAGTTTCTTGTGTTCATCTTGGCTGATCGCAGCCTCGTCTGTTTACTTCTGAGCTGCCACAGGCTCATGGCTCTTAAGTAGTAAGGAGGACCGGTGAACAGCACTTGGTGTTCTCATACTGACGGAGCAAATAAGTGTGTGTATATGAACGCTAATCTGGTGTTGGAGTTGCAATTTTTCTTGGAATGGTTAAAGTTTGGTGCAGAGGGAGGGAAGCTGGCTCAGGAGCTCCTCACCATCATGTAAATAAATACAACCTCCTGCTGTGCTAACCTGACTTCTGACAAATCAGCATAAAGGCATCCCTTTTTTTTTCCCTCTGACCTAATCGCCATCTCTCATGTCCTGGAGCCACCCTAACTTAAAGTTTGTTTTCTCTGGATTATCTGATCTTGTGCTCTATTTCTACTCAAAAGCAATGGGAATGGAGAATGCAGCCAGCACCCCTCCTCCTTCAACCCCACCCCGCTGTTGCCCCTCCACCCTCTGACCCTCCCTCGTTTCTGCCCGTCTACTAGTTTGGCAAAGCCCATGACCTCCCAGTGCAGCTCCCTCAGTGACCGGTAATGGTTTATTTTGTGTCAAAGTGCATTTTGGTTCCACTCTGCTCAGATTTTCAGGACAAATTCGGCAGTTGTGCAACTCGAACCGGTCATGAGCTCACATGTTTACAATGCAGGGCTGCCGTTGTTTGTCACACCTTTCAAATAAAAGGTAGCCAAGATGGACAGTGTTTACGGGATGCTGGGAGCTGTCGGGGGCTGCGGCTGGCAGCTCTGTCCACTGGGATGGTGTTCGCAGGCTAATTTGATGGTCGCGGAGCCCTCCCCTGCCTCCCCACTGCAGCCTCATGGTGCCTGTCTGGACGCTTCATGGTCACCTCATGGCTGGTACATTATTGTGTTTTAAACAATGGTTTTTGACCTACAACGATGACGGGCTTGTGTTTTGTCCCCCACATTGCTGTTGCTGCTTTGAGTGGCAGAAAGTTTAGGAGTCTTTTAAGAAAAAGCTTGTAGTGAACTCAGAACTGCAACCACAATGTTTTTGTGCATTTTGCAATGGGTGTATTGTTGCCTGAACCTAATCATTAAAGCAGGGAAAGAAAGAATGCTAATCTTATTGGGTGTTGAGTGTCAGCCCTGTCTCTCGTAAGGACAAGCTTGTTAAATCTCCACGCATTGGCCAGATTTCCCTGGCTGCTCAGCTCCTCATGTTTGTGGAGCTTCTCAACTTCGTAAATGTTGGAGCAAATTTTTGACTCACATTAAAATTTCATAAAACTGCCAATATTCAAAATCTACACATTCGATTTCTCGCCACAAAAATTCTCAGAAATGAATTTAGTGATGAAATAGCACACGAAAAATTGTAAAAATAACCGTGCCAATTTTTTGGCCACTGTTGTTGTGACCATAGACTGTACCGTTCCAGCGCTTTGCATTGTGGGATACAGTTGGCAAGGTAAACTGGTCCGATGCAGTGACCTACTGGAGATTTTTTCCGAATCGGTAGGCTACAGCCGAGTATTTTTGACATACATTTTGGCCGGATCAGTATTTGCTGCTAGCATTGTATGTGGTTAATCCTAAGAGTCTATAACCATGCTAGCAGATCTGCGAGGCTCTAGTTAGGCACAGCAGTGCTTTGAGCTAAATGCTGATGTCAGCAGCTAACATGCTGATGTTAAGCAGGTATAATGTTTACCATTTTCCCAAAAGTGTCTTAGTACTAAGCTCTTAAATTCTCTTATTAGCAATATACACAAGCACTGTACAGCTGAGGCTGATGGAAATGACATTAGTTTTGCATTAGTTTTATTTCCATTCATCCTGCAGGAAACATGAATTTGGGTGCGAAATTTCATGGCAATCCAGTAGTTGTTAAGAGATTTCACTAAAAACTACAAATGTGAACCTCATGGAAGTTCTAGAGCAAAAGTCACACTATATTATTTCACAGATGGACAAATAGACAATGGGTAACGGAGGAAAAAAGAGAATAATAATCTAAAATCAAACGACAATCTCCAAATTTATTTAGTCATTTATTTATATCATGAGACCAACTGTGATATTTAGTGCCATCACAGCTAATCACACATCCTACACTAACATAATTCCTACATGCAGGACCACATTCACTGTTCATGAACCCATTAGCCTTTACGCCGCATTGAACTATTTGTGTAAACATTGTGATGTAGTCATGATGACTGCTGGTACATTTATAATTCAAGTTATTGTGAATTAAACAGCGGGACATTGGTGCAGCTGAATGGAACACCTAAGGGCGTTTATCGCAGCTTGACTAAGCATTTGTTTAGTTGTGTTGAAATGCGTGTGACAGTGTGTCAATTTCCATCACAAATGTGCTGTAACAGAAGCAGACCTGACCAGTCCCTTCCCAGTTGGTCTCCATCTGTTACCTGAGATCTTACAGGATGATCATCTTCTCCACCTCCATCCTCTCTCCACAGTTCTCCCATTTCTCCTGTTGTCCTCATCTTGTTCCCTTCCTCCCCTGTATTTTCTATCCTCTCCTTCCTCCTCCTAATGTCAACTAATTAAGGGGGAGGGGAGGGAGGGCAGTACAAAGACCTCGTCTGGCCCACCCACTGACCCTGTTCCACCCTTTTCTGAGCCTTCATTTCTAGCCATTAGCCCTCTCTTTAGTCTTTTGATTAGAGCCAAGAACGCCTAGACACAAAAGACTAATCATGGGATACAACTAGCTGGGCTCTGTCACTCATCTTTGGGATAGTCCCCTTCCCGTCCAACCCTGCCCACCTCTCTTGTTTGTCTTTGGTCTGCTGCTCAAGAACTGAGCCTCTAATCTAGTCACTGGTCAGCGAGGCAAACAGTCCGTCTCCGTCTGTCTCCGTCTCTTTCTCTTTAGTCTGTCATTAAAAGAGATATTGTTTCCATTCATTTATATTTTCATGCATTTTTCAACCAAAACCTTTTCCCTGTTGGTAACACCTGAGGGTTTACTAATACCTGCAACAATCATCACAATCCCATAAGGTTCTTATGCAATGGAAACGTAACACACACATGCTTTAGTTGAAGTAAACACTTCCACGATTGTTCTCACACACAAAGAAACATGTCTCGTCATGAAATCTCCGGCACACAGTTCAATCAGTAGTCGATTGCGCAGGGTGGACTCAAGCCAATTGAGAACAAAGTGTTTTGCCGCATGCCAACATGGCATTCTTCTGGCTACCTCAGTATGATGAAACCTCTGGGCGGTTAAGTTGATGGACAGAAAGCTGCTTAAATGCAATTGAGGGGAAAGTTTCCCATGTTTCCATCTGAAATGTGTTGAGACTCGCAGGAGGTTGGAACAAAGCACCCACACTGAGAGACCGTCATACTGTCTGCTTGAAGTTGGCAGGCCAGGATAGAATTATAATATAAATCTTTGAACTTGCAGATCGGTTAAAGACGAAGCTTGTTTATCATCGCTAAAGTCCAGGTGTTGTGAAGCTTCACTGTCACAGAATCTCAAGGAGAAATTACAGCCGCAAGCGGCAGTTCAGGGTTCTAGCCTTTTTCGCTCGAGGTGTTCGAGGTCTTCGAAATGCAATAAGATATCAACAAGCTTTATGCAACTTTTGATGAGCCTGGTCCAATAATGATCCACAGAAAATTTGGTAGCAATCGTCAATACAGTAAATTGAGCTCACTGCCCCTTTAATTTGCCCCTTTAATCTAGTTTAGAGATAGTTTAGTACTGACAATCCACCAGGTTTGATGTGTCCCTTAGGTTCTGTTTACACCAATCTGTTAGTTACCATCTGAATTCATACTACCGTGCGCGCGTGCACACGCGTGCATGAACGTGCACGTGCGTGAACGTGCGATACACTTCAGGGTCCCGGTTTGAGGGTTTGTAAATATGGTCACCCTAACAACATCTAACATCACCTAACATCACCTAACATCAGCTAAAGGTAAACTGCTAATTAGCTGGTCACTTGAATTCTAACACAGCATGAGCATCAGCCTGAGACATCGTCATTGTAGGCTCTTCAATACTGATCACAACAGAGAGACATTCAGAGCAGCCTACACATCTCCTCTGGGGCTAGAACCCTAAAAATGAGACTTTTGGACTTATTTCTGTAAGTGTTTTTTATTGTCTTGACATTTATCAGATTCATCAGTTTATTTTAGATTACTGTCAGATTCATTCATTCTTTTCAACTCATATTTCATACATCTATAAATTATATCAGTGCAGTTATTTTTGTTCTTCGTTCATCTGCTTTTTCAGTCATGCATTTTTCGTATACCAGCCAAAGCATCTGAGCCTCATTACCGTCCCTGCAAAACCATTTGTGAGTCCTGACAGAGAGCCTTCAGGGCGCATGTCCTGGAAGCAGGTAAGCATGTCAGCAATGCAAACATATCATAAAGGCTTACCTGCTACCTTCTGTGAAAGATCCTGCACATAGCAGCTACCTCTAAAGTGGGAGGTGTTTAACTTAAACATTACGGTTTTGGCAGCTAGTCTGTTTCAGGGGTAAGGCAGGTCATCTCACAAGACTGCAGCAAGCTTACAGGATAAAATCTTCTTCTTTTGCTGTAACAATGTATTTAGAAAAATAACTGAATATGCACAGGAGTTGGATCTTTACTGTGTGATATGATGCTGAATGATTAATGAACTTTTAGATAACTTTTCTGAAAATAAGTGACTGACTGCTGTACAAAAAGTAAGACATTGGAGAGGGCAATGGAGGCGACTGCTGTAGACTTGCTGAGAATGTGTTTTCCATCTGCTACTTCCATTGCCAAAAGAGTAATTAAAGCAGCAGTGGGTAGAATTGGAGCAAATATAATTTTAAAAAAGTTATTTCTATAAAACAGTCATTATATCCAGACAGTAGTGTATGAGACAGGTAATATGAAAAAAAATCATGTGTCTCTGTGTCCTCCGGTGCTCCTAATGGCATCTGCAAGATTTCACAGACCGGAGGAAAACAATCAATCAGAGCTGATCTGGAGCCTTGCCGTCTCTGAGCAGCTGTCAATCACTCATGAACTCTGATCAAATGAGAAAGTTTGCTCCGGCTGGTGGGCGGTGCTTGGTATTTCCTCAACTGATCTCAACATGGCTGCTGGGTCACAAACTTTATCATTTCACAGCTAAACAGTACACTACAAGATGTTTCTGAAAATATTTGAGGGTAGAAATAGACATAACAGTAACAGAATATTGATTCATATTTGATCAGCTCTGCCTAGTTTGACCGTTTCATCTGAGTTTGCAAGTGATTGACAGCTGCCTCCGTTGAATGAACAGCCAATAGGAACGCTTTCTCTCTGAAATGAGTCTCCCGTCACAGGTTTTAAAGCCTGAAAACAGAGCCATGAGGAGGTGCAGAAGTCTAGTTTTCTCTTAGAACACTTGAATTACAATATGCTGAAAGGTTATTATGGATCTTTTGCCCAATGATGCTAAAAATATTCACTGTTCATCAATAAGGTTTATAATGCCCGGCATACACTTGATTCAGTCTGAAGAAAGTTTCATCTGCAGGAGCTTCCTTGTAGATTATGCAGGTTTTATCTCAGTCTGATTAACTAACCTCTGTGGTTATAACTTTATTAGCTTAACTGGGCTTCAGATATTGACTGCAGGCACACATAGGTGCACATAATGTACATCTGTTTTTAGTGCATTGTTTTCTCTTCCCTCTATTAACATCTATAAAACCAATTCCATGGATGTATTCTTGTCACGGAGGTGTCTGACTGATGTCCTTCTTCCTCTCCTCCTCCTCCTCCTCCTCCTCATCCTCCTCCTGGATGCCCTGGATTAGAGCAGACCTCCCCGCTGCCGCTCACACACAGACCTGCTTCTTCTCAATTTCTCAATCTCACTTCTCACTCCTATGTGTGTGTGTGTGTGCGCACGGATGCAGTGTTTTGTACGAGCAAGTTTCAGCGTGTATTGCAAGTGTGTGTTGGAATGTGTTTTTGTGTTTGTGCGTGCACATTTGTGTGTGCGTGTGTGTGTGTTTTTGTGTGTGGGTCGGTGGGTGGGGGCGAGGCACATGCGTTGGCTTTTGAGATTTAGCAGGAATGTTTTGGGGATCACTCTGTTTCAGATTTCACCTCAGTTTTAGAGGTAGCAGAGGAGGGAGGGGGGATCGAGAGTGTGGGTGGGAGATGAGGGCAGAGGGGGGGTGTTCAGGGTAAATCTTTCCTCTCTGAGAATAATTTGATCCCCTGGCTTGGCTGGCTGTTCTTGACTGTGTCTTGTTCTGTCCGTCACTGAACAATGCAGATGGAGTAACGTTTCAGGTCGGATGGGAACACTGATTCTCCAGACAGGTAGTCACTGCCCCTCCACCCTCCTCCTCCTCACATCCCCCGTTTATTTCTCCCTCTCTCTCACACACCACCACACCAGCTTCATCTCTTTTTCTCACATGCTTGCTCTCACCCCTGCCTGGTCTCTCCCCTTGGTTCTTATGCGCTCATTGTATTTCTCTTTCTCTCTCACCCTCTCCGTCTCCTGTTGATTCAGTAGGCAGGTAGTTCACTCTGACCCCACCACCTCCACCTCCACCACCACCACCCGTCCCCTCCTTTTACACAGCCCCTTGTGCATTCCTTGGGCTCAGTATTAAGCACAAGCAGCCTGACCCCCCCTTAAACACACCATTCATTACACACTGTTCGCTCTGTTCCTTTTGTTTAATGCTCTGACCTTTTGTCAGACCTTTTCACAGGAAGGATCTTCATCGAACAATACATGGTTGTTTTTATTGATTCCCCAAAGGCCACGTAGCATGTTTTTACCAAAATCTTTTCACTACAAGCCTTTAGACCTAAAACTGTAAGTCATTACATTTTTGTCCAAAAAAATCATATCGAAATTGATAAAAAAACTGATTTTGTGCGTTCTTATGAATGCTTACACATCCCTTGCGGAACATTTGTGCGGGGGAAAAAATATTTGGACGGACCTTGACTTCAGCGGATTTCTGTCTATGGAAATATATGTTTGACCAATGAAATCCTGTGTTCCAACTAATCCCCGTCATTCTGCATCATAATTGGCCATGTGCTTCTGTTTGTTTCACAGAGAGTGTGTATTTTTGGGGCCTTGGAAAAATGGGTGTTGGACAAATGTTTTTTTTTTCGGTCCAATGGGACTATTGGCGTTTCAGAATAACAATGGGTCATCCACTTCTCAACACCCAATAATCTACGACAAACACTACTACCTCAACAATCAAATAAAGGACTATATATGGCTTGAGATCACCCACCAGCTGCGAAAATGCGGTTGGCGAATGCTGAAAATTTGTGTGTGGATTTTCCGTATTCCCGCACTGCATTTTGGCATCGCACTGGTGAGAAACGACTTTTACTCAACTGATGGATTACAAAGCTGAGATCATTTTATTGTATCACTCCCATTGAAAATTGAGGTGCACATGCCGTTTTGATGTAAAACAAATTGATAAACTTAACATAAATCACTAATAATGATTATTAATATTCTCAAAACTACATTTTTTTTTAAATTGTCTCGTGGCTCACTTTACTGGATTTGATTGACTTACGGTGTCAACCATATGTGATGCATCTTCCCTTTGCTCTTTATGCAAAGTCCTCTTGCCCTTTTATGTATATCACTGGAACTTCGCAACATGACAACTTACATGACTCAATACATACCAAACAAAGTCAATCTCATCACAATTTTTCAAAAGTGCATGACGTAACATCAGCCCGACTTTTGTGAGCTTCATAAAACTCCTTCCCTTTCGTGTTGCTCCAGAAATCAAATTACATCCTCAAATGAATTGACTCTTTCAAGTTTACAGCAACAAATACATTTTCTCATTTTCCAATCCCCTATTTTTTCCTCCCTTCAAATGTACAGAAAGTCCATTAGTACCATTTATCATTAACTTCCCCGTGTGCAAGTTGTGGGTCCGCGTGGCCGTGTTAGTTTTTCTCCCCGCGAAAACACAATCATTTCCCAGCGCTAAGAGCCCTTAATGGACTGGAATGGGCACTCTGAGGCTCATTAGCATTAGCCAGCTTCCTACTCTCCGTTAATGGAGAAATGCTCTTTATATTTATAATGCTTTTACAGAGCGGGACGATCAATATCATAATCTACATGATTGTGGAATATGAAGTAAGGTTTTTTTCTGTGCGCATTAGGGAGAAAGTATTGGTTTGAGTTGCAAAACAAGAAAACACTTTGATAAGGGTGTGGTTGCTGTCCAGAGCGGATATATTAATCCTGGTGCAATAGGTAGAGCAGTAAAGAGATTCTGTTTATGTAACTGAAAAAGAAAGTTTGCTCTGTTGAATCTCCAAACTTTTGAGTCCTCCTCACTTTTCATAATTATTTTGTTTTCTAGAGCAGAAACTGCAGACCACCCAAAACTACTGCAAACCACTTAAATCAAGATCAAACAAATAAATGCAGGTAGGTTGACACACAATGCACATGCTCTGTTCCATCATGTTTATTGGGGGTTTTATTTGGCTCTGGAAAACAACCTCCTCTTCACATTTCTATGAGCAATGTGAAGACTGAGTGTGTGTGTGTGTAAGATAAGCAAGTGGGCCCTGTTCTTGGTCTGAAGGGGGCTTCCCCAGCACCTCTGCTTCCTGTGTGTGTGTGTGTTTTGTGTGTTAGTGCGGTGTGTGTGTGAGTGTGAAAGATGTTTCTCCTCTTGTGTTATCGCTGGTGTTGAGAAGTGTGAGCCAGGGAGCATTGTGACACGGTGAGGTATCCCGTCACTAGTGCTTCTAGCTCATATAGACTTAGAGCTGAAGCTGTGATAGTCCAACCACGACATACACACACACACACACACACACACATACACTGCATAAAGTCAGTGTCATTTGCCATTAAATACAGGTCGTGGCTTCATCCAAATTGCATACTCTGCACTACATACCCGATAGGTGTACTATCGTTCAACATACTTTTGTGTGAATAAACAGTAGTAGGTATCTTTTCGGACACACTGAGCAGTAAGTTACGTCGTCACTTCCTCAGAGCCTCCTTGCTGGTTGGACATGTGTAACTATGGTAACCCGTGCCAAGCTCATGTGACCAAACGCCGGTTTGTAAGTATCAAAGTCTGAAATAATTAAAAATATATATTACATCAAGCAAAAGGAAATCCTATACTTACAGTTAAATTGTAGAGTTATTGATGTTACAGAGCTGTCTGTCAACGTCCATTATGAACGGTGTCGTCACTACCTCATTGCATTGTGGGATATTTATGCAGCCAGCGTTGCATACAGGAAATAGTATGCAGTTCACATACTATTGGTTTCATACTATTGTTTCGGACACACTAAAAAAATCTCACATACTGTTTTGACGTATTAAATAGCGTGTTAGTATGGAATTTCGGACGCAACAGTTTACATGAGTTTACATGAGTAGTTTCCCCAGTTAGATTTAAATGCGGAACAACAAGTGTAAGGAATCACACACACACATACTCAGAAACACCAGGAAGCTGTAAAAACCCACAACCGTCATGGTGGTCCACTGGGATCTGTCTCCTCCAGAGCCTGGCTTTACAGTAATGGACCACAGGAAGGACACAAAAGCCACGTCGTTCTCACAACTCGTCTCACAACTCGTCTCACACACATTATTTATTAAAAATTGTAATCTTTCTTCTTCTTTGTATGCATGTTACATGTATCCTCACTACACTGTTTTATTTGAGTTACCTTCTCTGTACCTTTTTGCATAGTTTATGTTTTTTACCTACCAATTTTTTCTGTCTCACATTTTCTTTATGTTTCTGTCTGTTTCAGTCTCTGTCCTCGTCTTTCTCACCCGGCACTCTCTATATTTCAACCCCCTCCCCTCTTCCATCGAGCCTCCCTTCTCTACAAAATGCATCGCTCCAGGCTGATGTCTGGATTACTTGTTCTCCATCATCACCAAGGTCAGACTCATGTATGATACATATGGATCAAACCATTCTGTCCTGTCAGTCTCGTGTCTTTACTTCATGCTTGTGTGAGGTGTGCTGATACCGGGGGCAGACGGTAACTTCAGCAAGTTTACCTCCGGAGCATATTGATCAGCACCCCTTAAGTAAGTCAAGTCATTAACCGAAAGGACTACGGTGGCAAAAACAGATACCTGGAGGAAAAACAACTGCCTTCCTAGAGATCTCTGGGGCTTGTTAATCCGGTTATTCTCTGGAAAGATGCAACCTGGAGGTTTTTTCATTAATGATAGACATAAAGAGCATTCACTAAGCCCCACACCCCCATTATTTGAGCCTTATCTCTAAAAAGTCACGATTATTGCAACAAAAAGACGATATAACATGTTACCTTTCTGCAGTTTCCCGCAGTAGTTGTGATACAAAAACAGTTTTAATGAAGAACTCTGCAAACTGAACGCACCTCTTTCTCTCTGCACTAAGAGAGTGATGATGACTGTGGTCCTCAGAGGGAGAAGGAGCTGCTTTCGTCCACATAAATAACCGTCTCCTGAGCATGCAGCAGGAATATGCATGTAATGTGCATGGACAGTCTCCAAGACATTGACCCTAAACGTCCCTAATAAATAAAGACAAGCCTACACACAACACATTAGCGGTGTTCACCATTTATCTGGATGCCACCCGTTCATACTCGCACACACGCACGCATAATATTGTCTCTTCCTCACTGTCCTGAACTCTCAAATGGATAATGATTGATTTTTGTTTTGGTAATGTTGCTCCCCCGCAGGTTTCCTTGAGCTGACCCAGCAGGTTGGACCTCTAAGTGTTGCTGTAATTCATGTAGTGAGGGAAAGAGGTACATACCTATTTATACACTGTATGTACATGTATTTGACTTGAGGAAAGTATGAAACGATGCCAAACAATGGATGGACTCTGTTGTATCATTACCATAAAACCCAGTATATTAAGGATAGAAATATATATTTTATAGTTTTGAAGAATGTTTTTCACATATAATTGTAATAATTTGGGTTAATTCTCTTCTACGTTCTGTTGTGTTTCAAGACCTTGTAGTGTGTTTAGTGGTGATTATTCATGTGGATGTTAAAACACATGCTGAAGCTCAGTTTATACAGCTCAAGTATCTACTCTTTACAGTAATCCTCATCCTTCCAACCTACAACAACAGCCTCTCTATCCCTCTCTCTCTCTCTCTCACACACACACATGGAGTACGCTTTAGAGTTGTTCCGATACCAGTATCAGAAAGGCGTCCGATACTGCCCAATATTCAGGATCGGGTATTAGCGAGAACGCCAGTCTATGCACCGATCCCATACCATAATATGTTAACCCACAAAAACATCAACTTTTTCAACCGGATTATTTTATATTTTATAATGTTTCATATCAGTAATTGATGTTCTTTGTAACTGGCAAACCAAATAGTAAAAGAGAGTTCTATTGCATTCATTCTCTGTATGCATTTGTTCATGTTTTACAAAGGGTTTAACCTGAGCCAGGCCATACAGCAAAGATAGTAATCACATCCATACGTGGTCAGAAGTAAACAGCTGTTAAATAATGATAATAATAATAGCTACGTATTTTTTTTTTGTCATGCTGGTATTGGATCGGTACCGGCATGACAATACCACAAGTTCAGGTATCAGAATTGGTATCGGGAAGGAAAAAATGGTATCAGAACATCTATAGTACGCCTGCTTCTTCCTTTCAATGATGTTTACATACCTAACCAAATAATAAATTAGAAAGGAGGATTTATACTGTAGGTGCACACATGTACAGTATGTCAATATTCAGTGGTGTATGTTATGCACATATCAGGAAATCAACTTTTAGACTTTCTTATATACGGATTAGCATAAGTGAGTAAACATATCTTTATAATACAATATGTGTTACAGATTTTCTGACTCTGACTCTACATACTCTCTGTGTGTGTTGTCTGAAGGTTCATGCAGACTCCAGTAGGTGCTGCTGGAGAGCAGCAGAGTTGACGTTGGTGTGTGTGTCCCCACAATCTGGGCTGGCCACCAACCTCCTGTCAGCGTACACGACCACGACTCACCACATCTCCAGGGAGATGCTGATAGAAAAAGCCACAGCAACACTAAGTGCCGATTCACACCTGAGACGGTACAGTATTTGCAAAATACAGTTAAGCGTGCTTTTATTACTTGATACATGTGGGTTATTTTTTTTTGCTGCATCAGGACAGTTGAGAATTACAGAGAACATAATTACTCCTGTGTGTGTTTCTTATTGATCACTGCATCAACCACTGTCTATGAGGTGCAGCCAGTATATTGCAATACATTTGTTCTACATGGTCCAATAATACAGTTTATAATATATAGTGAAGAAGGACATGACACTACATAACCAGTCCAACTAACTGGTTAGACTGGTTTCTTAGGTTGAGATAGCAAGGCAAATTACTTTCCACGATATGCTGTGTAACAGCACACAGCCACAGTAGTGCTGCTCACTCTGCTAAAGGACTTTAGAGTAAGTCTGCCTCAACTCAGAGGAAAATAAAGAACAAATTAAATAAAGTCAGAAATGGTTGCAAGATTGGTTTTCAAGAAGTAGGTATGACATGTGACCGACTTGTCCTTTTCCAATTAACTTGAGTGTCATTTATGCACTGTATTTAAATTTCATTTGACTTTACATCTGCAGTATGAAAGTTTGAGATAGCATCTCCTATGACCTAAGTCATTCTGCCACACTGTGTTTCTGTCACCCGTTCCTCTCCACTTGGAATATTTTTACACTAAAACATCTGTTTTAGGCATTGTGGCGCCTCGGTTTGAAAAAAAGGATGACATGGTGTGTCCTCAGAGCACTCTTCTGATCTCCTGATCCACCTTTTTATTTCCTGTTATCACGGGGGGGTCCAGTTTGAACTCCTTAGAGTTAGCTAATCCCTAATGATCCCTCGCCACATGAGGCATTTTTTAAATCTTTTTACTGTATCTCAAACTTTACTGCTCGACTGCAACCATTTCTAGTTTGATATCAGTTTTCACTGGAGCCGTTTGAAATGTCCAAGGATGCTTTAAGACATCCTGCGTCTGAACAAATGCCAAATGAGCATCTGTAGGGAAGTGAGGGGCATTGTCTAAAGTAAAAATTGTAATTTGTAGATCCCCTAATCCTCTTTTCTTTCACCCAGATAAACCATCTGTTCTGGAATTCAGATCGGACTTCATACAGAGTTAAGAAAGCTCAACTAAGTAGATAAATTCCCAGCATCTTACCCTTAATACCTTTACAGTACGACGTACAAAAAGTAAATATCTGCTGGCATGTTTGCTCTTATATTAGCCTGCTTTAGATCCTAGGCTGAAATTTAGTATTTTTACATATTGCATCATGATAATCACTATAAGAACATACTGTACTTGCCAACCTTTTGACCTTAAAAATAAGAAGAATTTGAAAACCAGAGTGGGGGAACCGGCGGTCCTCCCCCAACCCCCTCAGAGACTTTGTTTCCTGCATTCTGGTGACTTTAAAAGAATGAAATAACAAAATAATAAGTACACTGCCACAGCATTTTTATTATAAATAGGCCTACTTTTAATTTTAATGTTAATTCTCAAGAAAGAAAACTGAATAATTTTCCCTTCTGGCGTGAACTTGTGTGAATCTCTGGTATAAACGAGGCTAATATTCATCAGTTTTCATTCATTCATTAATTTTTGCCCCTGTTTGAGTATTTCTTTCTCTTAGTTCTCTCTATTTCCCTCTCCTTCTCTCACTCACTGAAGGCCCTTTCAGACACAATGCAACAACGGCACCACTGCGCTCTGAAACCTGTTATTTCCAATGGCTTGCACCACACCACAACGGCCTTGCTTTAATGCTGTGATGTGTGGCAATCGCAGCTCAGACCGCGCCACGGTGTCTTGAGTAGCTTTCCTCCGCCGGGAAACGACATTTGGTGTAGCTGTATTGCCATCCGGGTGGAAACAGTAGGGTTTATACACGCTGTACGGCGCCACAAACAGGTTGAGATAACGAAAAGAAAATAAAGGTGTGAAAATTTGTCATACATCGGGAGAAATGAGGGAAAATTGTGGCCCCGGGGGGAAACTGGGAGAGGGTAATGAAAAACGGAAGTCTCCCGGCAAAATTGGGAGGGTTGGCAAGTATGCACAAGAACCTGCTACTACAGTACGACTCATACCATGAGCCTGGGTTTTATACAGTAGATATTAACCCTATGTTATCCCTTGCCAGGGTGCCACTGGGCCAGCAGCCACTGACAAGGTTAAGCTGTTTAGAGTAGGTGAGGAGATTACACAGCTTATTATCCACATCTCTCTCTCTCTCTCTCTCTCTCTCTCTCTCTCTCTCTCTCTCTCTCTCTCTCTCTCTCTCTCTCTCTCTCTCTCTCTCTCTCTCTCTCTCGCTCACTCACTCCACCCCACCCTCCCCCCCTCACACCCCCTCCCCCAGGCTGGCCGCATGGGGCCGCTCCGAAATTTAATACCATGTCTACAACAAGATAAGGCTTTCTTATGGACAGATTAACAATATGCCCATTGTTTGTTGCCCCCGTGCAGGCAGACACAGGCAGCCCAGGCATTAAAGCCAGGGAGTCTGGTTGTCCGATGTGAACTCTAGCAGAAAGAGAAAGAAATGTTGAGAAAGAGATAGATGGTGGAGGTGCAGAAGCAAAAAGGTTTGGGGAAAGGGGAAGAGAGTGAATGAGAGAGGAGAGACGGACAAACAGTGAGGAAATAAAAGGGGGGAAGAAGGAGAGGAGAAGAGAAAGAAGGAGAGAAAGGAATTCAGCCACCTCAGATAGTCTGGCACTACTGGGTCAAGCGCAGCATACTTCCCCAGTAACAAGAGACTGGGGAAGGCATGTCAGCAGCCAAATTGCCCCTCAAACCCACTGACAAGGACTGTCAGCAGAGAGGGGAGAGAGACTCTTTCTGGCCCGCTCTCATGCCAGGGTTAATCACTGGCAATTACAGAGAGGAGGAGCAATCAAAAGGCCGTGATGGCGCGGCGCTGGAGTGTGTGGGCTGCGGTGCTCGGGTGTCATAAGCCACTGCGATTCAAACCAGCCATTTCTCAAACGCTGAAAAAGTGTACGTTTTAATCCCGGAGGAGCGGTTCTTTGTGCATCTGCTTGAAAGTTGAATTGAAGGAGTGCTGCGGTTCCATCAGTGTGTGTATGTTTGTGTGTGTGTGTGGGCGTCTGGGGGTGGTGGGATTACGTGGGTGGGGATTCAGAGGTGATGAGGCTTTAAACTGGAGGGGTCCCCAGCAGACCCCAGGGTCCTGAGCACCTGGTGTCAGATCATGTCAGAGGGCAGGGGGCCAACAAAATTCCAAGTTTGAGCTGTGAATGTGAGCGAGTGATGATGGTGAAAAGGTACAGATGGATCCTTTTTCCCTCACTGAGAATAATATTAGTGTGTGGTTGATGCAGTGAAATTACAAGCTTCTTTATATGATTAGGATTGCAGAACTGTGTACTTTTTATCATTAGGTAGTTGTCTATCAAATGCCAACATTATGCAGTTCTAGTTTTCCTACTAAAGATAAAAGTATTCCTTTTTAGGGCTGTCAATCGATTGAAATATTTTATTGCGATTAATCGCATGATTTTCCATGGTTTATCATGATTAATCGCACATTTTTTATCCGTTCCAAATGTACCTTAAAAGGAGATTTGTTAAGTATTTAATACTCTTATCAACATGGGAGTGGGCATATATGCTTGCTTTATGCAAATATATGTATATATTTATTATTGGAAATCAATTAACAACACAAAACAATGACAATTATTGTCCAGAAACCCTCACAGGTACTGCATTTAACATAAAAATATGCTCAAATTATAACATGGCAAACTCAAACCCAACAGGCAACAACAGCTGTCAGTGTGTCAGTGCTGACTTGACTATGAATTGCCCCAAACTGCATGTGATTATCATAAAGTGGGCATGTCTGTAAAGGGGAGACTCGTGGGTACCCATAGGACCCATTTTCATTCACATATCTTGAGGTCAGAGGTCAAGGGATCCCTTTGAAAATGGCCATACCAGTTTGGAGCATTATTTAGCCACCTAGCTTTAAAACTGAGTCCGCTACAACCTAAAAATCACAAGTTGCATTATTGCGTTAAAGAAATGAGTGGCATTAAAACAAATTTGTGTTAATGCGTTATTATCACGTTAACTTTGACAGCCCTAATTCCTTTATTTCCCAGTTAGTTGTGTCACAATTATGGGCCAAACAGACTAAGGTAAACCTTTACGATGCCCTCTGTAGTTTTTCTATGAATAAATGATATGTCAAATTCAAATTTGCAGGTGATGAATAGGCATGAAGTATAGTGTCTGTTTGTCATGTCACCGTCCATCCCACTAACATGACAGTCGTAGACCGTTTGTATTCACATGGTGACAGTTGACAGCTGTTTTTTCCTTTAATAAGATTAGGCTAAAGAAATTAGTCGTGCACTCTTTAATCTGCCATTTAACGGAGGGGGCCACCTGGGGCTCTGCCTTATCCCGTCCACTCTGGATGGCTAATCAGAGCAGGTTTGATTCACACAGGGATGAGCGCAGCACTTCTCTGCACTCACAACCTGCATCTCTGCAAGCCAATAAATGGATGATTCCCCAGTCAAAAGAAAGCATGCTTAGTTTCTTGTATAAGAGCCTCAGTGGTCATTTTCAGTTAGCCACAGTGTCATTTTTTATTTTAGTGGTAATTAAGCAGAAAGAATTAGTCCACCATTAAGTGAGCAAGTCTTACATCATTGCCCCTCTGCACTCACAAGTGTACCTCCAACAATGTCCTCAAATAACCTCAATAAAATATGTAAGTATTTGTCCATGATGTAAAATTCCAAGACACTTCCTGTATGCCTCACATCCCTCCTCTCCGCACAAAGATGCTCCTAAATCCCTGTAACCACACACATTCAGTATGGAACTTCATACTAACAGTGGTTTTATTAAAGCAGGGCATAGACAGAACGTTTCAATGTTCAACACACGTGGCAATAAATCTTGGTGAGAAAACCCGGGGCCAAGTTCTGCTTTCAATTCTGATTTTCACCATATGCACAAGCTCAGATTTGCACGAAGTTAACAAAACATTTTGAGAACTATTGCATAAATGATTTTGAGAATAATTGTTCTCATGATAAAGGCAACCTGTTATTAGTCAAATAATTAGTAAATCAGCTATTGGAAACATCTGGGGCTGCAACTAACAATTATTTTCATTTTCGATTAGTTGTTTGGTCTATAAAATGTTAGAAAATAGTAAAAAAAAATTTGATTAATGTTTCCCAAAGCCCAAGATGACATCCTCAAATATCTTGTTTTGTCCACAACTCAAAGATATTCAGTTTACTGTCATAGAAGAGTAAAGAAACCAGAAAATATTCACATTTAAGAAGCTGGAAGCAGAGAATTTTGACTTTTTTTCTTGAAAAAAATAACTCAAAACAATTAATCAATTATCAAAATAGTTGGCGATTAATTTAATAGTTGAAAACTAATTGATTAATCGATTAGTCAGCTCTAGCAACATCTGTCATATTTTGGCTCACATAGATATTCTGTTTTTTTAATGACCTCACATGGCAGTCACACCCTGCATGTAAATATAGCCAGTAACTGGATCTTGCTGCCTGATCTGGTAATATTACAATGATAAAAGAGATTAAATATATTCAAAGGTCAAACATTAGTATCTATCATATCTATACACTATATTTTATACAGTTACAACTGTTCTTAAACATTAATGCATACATTGCCAGTGTATGAAAGTGCTGTCACCCTCATTTGCTCTCAGAAGGGGTCCCTACGTGTTGGTTAATGTGGTTTCTCCGCAGTGGGAGCTGTAGTGGGCTGGTTGGGAGAAATCAGCCTTGGCATAGCTGCACAAACGGGCCTTTTACTGGGCGAATCAATCAGGCAGCCCCGGGCTTGGGCCGCTGCCCAGAAAGCACAGTTTGGAGGGAGTCTCACCTTACCCATGTGCTCTGGCTGAAAGGAGCCAGTATTATCACTGTACAGCACTCACCCTGTCACCTCCGCTTTCTTCTCATCGGCCTCCTCCCGCTGCTCTTTCTCCTCCTGTCATCTCTGGCCTGTTCTCCACTTCTACCTTCCTCTTTTCTCCTCCTCGCTATATTCTTCTCCAGTCCTCCTCCTCTCATGCTCTGCTACTCCTTACACACTCTCCAACTTAACAGATTGCCATCAGGAGGCTGTGATCTGAGGAGAAATGTCATATCGTCTCCTGCTATTGGCTGTGCGCCCCTCAAATCACTTGTGACAGTTTCCTATTACATTGTTTACCTGCCTGAAGGCGGAGGCAGCCGTACTTTAACTATATTCAAATCTGCTCGATCTGGAGCGACCACAAGTCCGTGCACGACTTCTTCAGGCGGATACGTTATGCGGTTTCTAATGTCTACTGTTATTCCAGTGAGGATTGGTTTGAGAATGAGGACCAGATGGAGACAGTTATCATGGATGTTGAGATGTTTATGACAAGGAATAAACAGAGGCAAGCTTTAAAATATCACAAATCTGAGTCGCTCTGGTCTCTGGTTGAAATTACGTTCTTTTTTTTTGTGTGTGTTGCACACGTTTTGTTTTGAGTGAGGCTGGAGCCATGAATAGATGAGGAAAGTAGGCATTCTGACAAAACAACCTGTTTCTTCAGTTCATCTGATAGTTTTCAAAGCCAGCAGTCTTGTGCGTGTCAGGATGAATGCTATCGAGAGATGTTGCCCAGGAAAACACATTATTCATATCTGAAAACCCATCCTGACTCAAGTTTTTAGGCATTTTATAGCAGCTTGAAACATGGCAAACTTTTGCATTCGTAATGTTTCATAAAGAGAAAGATTATATAAAATACTGGAGGTCATTGCTAGGGCTGCACGATTATGGCCAAAATGATAATCACGATATTTTTGATCAATATTGAGATCCCGATTATTTATTGATTTTAGCAACAACACATTTTTATTACTGCACTTTCACATTAAAATAAACAGAGCACTGCTCTCACTTCCATGCTGTGCTAAATTCCTGCTAATGTACAAATTAGGGCTGCACAATGTTGGAAAAAACTGACATCACAATATTTTTTTTCTGCAATATGAAAACGTAAAGGAATATTCATATATTAAAGTTAAATGCATCAATCTGGTGCACTTTGAGAGCAAACTTAGGAACATTAAGAGCTAGATAAACAATTTAATGCCCTCAATTTAATCATAAACACATTGGTTGTACAGATAATATCTATCCCCAAAAATGAAGACAAAACATCTCGATCGCTGGCTGGCTGTTAGTTTAGGAAGCGCTTGATTTGATATGCTGCAGCATTTACTCTGAGCAGAATGCACATTTTAAACGTCAATATCTCAAGCGATCATGTTCTTTTAATCATGGGAAACAACAATCGATTTTTTTGCGATTAATATTCGATTAATTGTGCAGCCCTATCATTGCAGATAAGTAAATCTCTGCATTGTTGTAAATTCAGCAGAAGTCTACCACAGAATATGCATCAGCTCTCAGTGTAGCACCGCTGTCTCGCTGGTCATGGGAACTCCCTATTGTCCCTGCTGCTTATCTCTGTGGAAAGGTCATCAGGTCAGAGAGATTAGATTGTCAGAAACGTGGCAGAATCTGGCAAGTGAGTGAAACAAGTTTCTTACAGCTGTCTGCCGGACACTTCCTCACCCATCACAGTCCCTTCTCGCTCCGCAAGTTTACGTTTTAGACATTTAACTGCTGCTGATCACCACAGGATTTTATTACAAGAATTCTCACGCTTATATTATAAGCATTATGAGCATCCAGACAACAGAGGTAGCACATTTTCAAATATTCCTGGAATAGTTTCATTTGTAATTGAGAAGTTTTACATTTTCATTTTTAAGATAAGCACGATCAGGTGCATGTAGACAGCCTTGTAAACCTATAAGAGCAACTGTTATGAGCAACCAGTCAAATTCAGCTATAGGAGTGTGTGTTTTAAATCCCATTGTGTTATATGGTTCTATCTGTGAGGTAATTTTCTTCTTTGAACTTTAAAAGACATCTGTGTGTCTCATGTATTTAAGAAATGATACGTTTACACACACTAACAGAATAAAACACAAAGTAAAATGACTGATTCTTCTTTAACACAACAACATTAGAGGATAGGTTAACATTCTTTCAAGTCTTTCTAAAGACAGTAGCTCACATGTACAATGAAAAGGTCACTTGTCGTATAGTAATTGTTCCTCCAATTGTTCCATACTGGCCGTAAAAAAATGAAGATGGAGGATGTTGTCTCCTATCTATTACACTGAAACTGCTTTAAGAAGGGTTTTCTTTCCCACCAGTATGGACAGGAGGAATAATTACACTCTACGCATGTGAGTATAAAGATTGTCTCTCAATAGCTGAAAGTCTATGAATGATAAAAGCGCTGTGGTCCTTCAGTCTGTAGATGTATTATTATAAAAGCTCATTTTGTTCTGTTAAATATTTACTAAATTATTTTCCCTTTAAGTCACTGTGTATTAAGAGTACAGGTGAAGAAATCCCCTCCATGGCTGCTGGTGACCTGCCGGGGGCAAAGTGTTCGCGGGAATCTCCAGAGCCTGGCAATTAGTTAATTGAAAAGTTATGTACTTGGCATGAATAATTGAAAACAGAGTCTCTGGAATTAGCACAGCGTTCAGAGGCACAAATGAATCCTCCACAGCAGTGTGAGTAGAAGATAGAGGCACTGATGTTCAGCTAAAGACACGGTTTCCAGAAAATTTCATGAATTCCAGAAAAAGATCTACCAATTTGTGCTAAGAATTTTACATTAAATGCAAATTGATAAAAGCTGCAAGAATAATAAATTATTACGAGGAGTTTTTCTGGACCTTTTTAAACGGCACACATTCACACCTGAAACAAGCAAAGAGCTTTCACCTCTTTACAGATGTTAATGACGGCTGCAGAAACCCTCTGTTTTCTATGATAACTTAATTTGTTACACATTGCAATAATGTGTTATTCTTAAAGCCTATCTCTTGATCGAAAGACAGCGGTGATGTTGAATTTGTCACATTTTCATGTAAACGGAACCGTGCAGACTAAACAATGTAGACTTGTCAGAATCATTCACAAGCATACGACACATATGGTTCGAATTAGGAAAACCTGAATCAGACGACTTTGACCGTTTCACTTCTAGTCTGTGCGGCAACTGACTATAGAAACCTCACAGTAAAGTCGAATGTAACAAGTGTATCCAAACTATAAAATAAAACCATTGTACTGTATCATCTTGTGCTGATGATGATCTGACAGGTGTCAATCAACCTACAATTTCAAACTATATTTCAAGTTTAAACATTTAAAGGACCAGTGTGTAACATTTAGGAGGAATGGAATATAATATTAATAAGTATGTTTTATTTTGTGTATAATCACCTGAAAATGAGAGTTGTTGTGTTTTCGTTACTTGAGAATGAGCCGTTTATATCTACATAGGGAGTGGGTCCTCTTCACAGAGTCCGCCATGTTGCACCGCAATGTTTCTACAGTAGCCCAGAACGGACAAACAAAACACTGTTAACTTTTGGGCCGGAGTCCATAACGTTACTCGCTCCTGTTGCCGCCGCTCTCTCTCTTGCTTCGCCACTCACTTCCCATGTACACACACACACACTCGACGCACTGACTCTGCTTTAAATGGCTCTAGAGAGTGCCATTCGCATTTTCGCGTTGACCACGGTAGCTCTCCAACACGCTTGGCACACAGGAGAGGCTTCAGTTGGTTTCAATCTCCTCACCTCACCGCTAGATACCGCCAGCTCCTACACATTTGGTCTTTAAATATGTAAAATAACAGGTGAAGAACGTATTTCCAGTCTTTTTTTTCCAAGTTTTCACCAAAGCTGTTGCACATTTTGCAATCATTTTGTTTTTTATCTTTCTCTGTAGCTCTTCCACACCTTAATTGTCTTTTGAGACAAAACCACACTCAAAAATCAAGCGATTTTAGTGTTATTGGCATTTTTGGAGTAAATGCAAAACATTCCTAAAACTGAAACTGAGACAGCTCACTCAGCTAACTAAACAACTTTGAGTCCTTCACAATTATTTGGCAAAATAAACTTTAGTCCATGTACTTTTGCTCTATATTCTCCAATTTCCTCTTCCCCAATCTCGCCTCATTCTTTTTCTGTTTATCCCCTCTGTGTGTCCGTCCTTCCTTCACACTCTTTCTATCTAACAGACTTGCTTCGACCACACACTACAGCGTTGTCCTGCTGAGACACTAAAGGGTTAATTTTGGGACCTGGTGGTTTCCCATTGTAAGGCTTTCCTAGTTAGCCCCGGTGTTTAGCCGTGGTTATCTGAACAGGGCTAACATGACCTGCAGGGCTCCTTTACACCCCGCTGCAAACACTTCCGAGACTTCTCACTTGCCTGCCTTTGGCACCCGACCAGAAAGCATCTGTCACCGTGACTTCTAGTGACCAACTTTAGCCCAGAGCTGATGAATAATATAGAGACATGTGCTATTATTCATGGTACAATGCTGCGGGATTCTCTCTGAGACTAATCATCTCTGAGAAGGTACAAAACGCTTTCGAAATTTTATTTCATTCGAATTTAGACAACTTGAAGTTTCAAAAGTACATAGCTTTTCTTGAATTCTATAATTAAACATTGAAATGTGCACTTTTGACACTGTTAAATAGTGCATTATGATGTGTTGTATGTTGATATTTACACATAAATATTGTCGATTATGTCATTAGGCCTATTACTAAATGGTTGCTAATGTATTTACAGGGTAATTAGATATGTTTCATCATTACACAATTAGGATATGGAACTTTACCAAATTCAGTTGTGAAATATCAAACACCTCGGCGTCTTATTTTTCCTTCCAAGCGTTCTGTGTCTTTCAACGGGCCTCCTTCACTCTGGTGACAGATGATTCGGCCCTGTGCGGGGTTCTCCCTGCTCTGACGAAACTGATCACTTACCATACAAGCAAGAGCCAAACATTAGTACTGCCGCCTCTCTGTTAGCTAGCATGGTGAAGTGCTGCGCTGGCCCTGTGCCCATTTAAAACTGGACGGCTCTGGAATTACAGCAGCGCACGGATTCTGTGACTGAGCTGTATTTACAGAGGACATTTAGATGTTGATAGTCTATGCTTACAAGCGGATACATCATTTATATGAATAACTTGCTGATAGATAATGTTTAATATTTATAAAGCTTTTAATTGAGCCCACTTTTCACTGGATGCTGGCAGGGGCAGAGACTTCTGGTGGTGCCCTATGGTGGAAATGATCCTGGCCAGTCACTAAGACGCTATTAGGTAACGCAAAGATACAGCTATTGTCCCTCTTAAAACGCTACAATTAACTAATTGTCTGCTCTTTGTTCATTAAAATTTATTCAGAGATCAAATTATTCTCGACGTAATGGACTGAGCAAAGGTCAGGCATCCATTATTTGAGAGGCTACAAAAAGGGATTTTTCAGTTGTGCGCTAATGCACAATAAACAAAATGCAGCAGCTCTGTGAGGCCGCATTCAGAGCAGATGTGACTCATCGCTCAGTCAGTGAAGTAATGAGAGAGAGAGAGTGTTGAACATGGTTTCCTTCTCAACTTTATGCAACATTTCAGCTTGTTTTCATTCAAATAGTGTCACTGACTGACAGTTTTACATTTATTTACTCATCTTTTATTGAAAAGACTATGTCGTATTCAAATTTATATGTGCATTTTTTTTAATTTATGTTCGACAAGTAAATTGCAGGAAGCAAAGCTCCACTGCTTCATGTTCTACAAGGATAAACCACACATTCATTCACTAAAAATCCTTGGAAACGAATCAAGTAAAAGTCTCAGGACAAAACAAACATGTTGTTTTAATAAATGAAAAATGGCCTGAAAAATTGCAGTAGATCATTGTTCTCTGTGCAATGGCAGGAGAGTGGTGAAAGAGTTTAAATTTCACAAATACAATAAACATCACAGCACAATGAAATCAAATCATTTCTGTGTGTTTAAACAAAAATACCAGGAAAGTGACACTTGTGAGCAGTTGTTTGTTTGTCTATTTATTTATTTACTTGTAGTACCTGGGCAGGTTATTACAAATTTGTGACCTAATATTATTAATACAATGCTTCAGCAATCACTATACAGTACAACACAAAGTAATACAATATAGAACAATACAATAAAATACAAACTAGCAGATATGTAAAAACAATGAGAGTATGTAACGACAGTGCCAGAGATGAGGTAGCATGGTTACTCATGATTGCAGGTTTGGTTTTCTTTAAGCCATCTCTTAAGTTTATGTTAAAGGTTAGGTAATTAGTGCTCTCTCTTTCATCAATAGGATGACTGTTCCAGTAGTAAGTGGCTCTGACTGAGAGGACTTTTTGTCCAAACTTGCTACACGTATGTATTGTACAACGCAGTCCCCTCCCCGTATCATGAACTGACTCAGTGTGGGAGGTGCAAGCCCATGTAAAACCTCAAAGACGAGGCAAGCATCTGCAAAATGTTTAAAACTATCAAAATTAAATAAATTGTACTGCACTATAAGGCTAAACTATTAGCCTTTTGGTCAATTGTTTTTAGTGTCTGTAAAGGGACTCAATTGGTTTCGGAGTTGTCATGCTTGCTTGTGACCAGCTTGTAAAACAGTTTGTTATGTGGGAGAAGATCATAAAGAGGTTGGCCGCCTCTGTTGTTAGATATGGTCTTATATGCTTAAAGTTAGCCAGGTTGAATTTGACATACTGTAGTACTGGCCACCTTTTTAAAATGTTTTTTAAATGACTGATTCAAATCTAGCATGATTCCAAGATATATAAAATCAGACACCACCTTGAGCTTTTCTCCTTTAACAAAGACATCTGGTTGGTGAGTCTCTGTGGGTTTCTGTGTGAAAAACACACAGTTTTACAGTGTATGTTTATGTTCAGGTGTTAACATGTATTGCTTAGCCAATCAGATACATGGGCCATGGCTGCAGTTAGTTTGTTTGTAGCTTGTTGTTTGTTTTAAGCATGTACATAAAAAACTGTGTCATCAGCGTATATTTGAATGTTGACAGATGGACAGACTAAAGGCAGGTCATTCTTGTAAAAGCTAAACAAAATAGGGGCCAGTATTGATCCTTGAGGAACACCGGTTCACAGTATCAAATGCCTCCCAGAAAAACTGCACCTATTTCACCACCTTCATCTAATTTGGATTGTACACTTTCAAGAAAGTAGCAGTTGGCTGTTTCTATTGAGTGGTTGATGCGAATTCCAAATATCATTGGGTGCAGAGGGATATGTCTGGTGACATATCGGCAAGCTGCTTTGCTACCCATCTCTCGGCCACCTTGGACACTGCCAGTGGGCAACTCCGAGGTTTGAAAAGTGAAGCCAATGTGGAAGTGTCTTAAACTTGCATTCTTTCTAATTGCCAGCAGGGGGCGACTCCTCTGGTTGCAAAAAGAAGTCTGATTGTATAGAAGTCTATGAGAAAATTACCCTACTTCTCACTTGATTTATTACCTCAGTAAACATTGTAAACATGAGTTTATGGTCTCAATCGCTAGTTTCAAGTCTTCTTCAATACAGCATGATGTTCATTTAGTAAATTATGGTCCCATTTAGAGCAGGGTATGCTTTAGGGCGTGGCTACCTTGTGATTGATAGGTTGCTACCACGGCGTTGTCCGGTCTGGGAGTTGTCCGTGTTTTTGTCTTACAATTTTAACCCTTTCACAGTGTGTTTTCGGTTCATAAAAGGTCATTGTAACATTTTGGTCGCCTAAAAATGTCTTATTCAGCATCTGGTTGTACTTAGCTCCACCATCTCGTGTCACTTCTGGTTGCAAATAACCAAGATGGCGACGGCCAAAACCAATATGGCGACTGCCAAAATGCCCAACTTGAGGCTTCAAAACCACAGTCCATAAACCAACGGGTGACATCACGGTGACTATGTCGACTTCTTATATACAGTCTATGGACTCTACAGGCAAAATACAGATTTTTTGATACTGATCTATAGTATTTTTTTGGTCACCAGTCTTGAAAATGGGTGTTTGGAAAAATTCTTTGCTTACATGACAGATTAATCAGATGAGCAATAGGGCAGGCAAGGGCATCCTTATGTGATTTAAAAAATGTGATATCCGAACCATAAGCGTCATTTGCTTTTGAAGTTAGCTCTTCAAAGATCACACTGATGTCTGGATGTGTGTAAAGCAAAGTGCTCTTGGACCTGTAGTCCTTAAGGTCTTGTGTGACTGCAGGTAAATGCACCCTGTTCTGTTGAGCCCAGAGTCAAAGACTGACAAATTGACAATAGATGCCTTAGTGGAGCCATTTAAGGGAAGAATGTCATAACAACAAGCTTAAGTCCAAGTGACATGTGACACACTGAGTAAGGAGGTTGTGAGCAGTTTAAAATAGTAATTACTGGTATATGTAAAGTCTGCACTGACTGACAGCTCCAACAAAGACGTGAAAGAGGAGTGGGCTTGTCTTGGAGGAGGGGAAAGCTTGAGAAAGGCTGTTTTAAATGCTTTTAACAGCGACGATTGAATGCTGCTCGGCCTCCAGAGCTGACTGACATAAATTTGACACACTGGGAGGTCTGTTGATGGACAGCCCTCTCTGCAGGACATCCCTTTAAGAGAAGTAGGCTTCAGTCCCTCTGGAGTAGACATACCTGAGCCATTTAGACAAGGTGAGACGGATCCCTGCACCAGCTCCTCTCGGGGCTCAGCGAGCTCTACAGAAGCAGACCTGGCGACAGCGTAATAGGCCAATTACCAGTGATTTGTACTGTGGTGGGTGGAGAGGGAATGTTCTCTGGACCTGTCACTGCCAGACAAATTTGTGATATCACAATAATGCATTGTCATGGTGGGCTCTCCCTTAAAGCTCAGTGGATTGAATTGCAGCTCTGCTTTTGTGGGTGGATTTTCTTTTTTTCTTTTAAGGCAGGTTTTGATACTCTCGATGTTCTCCACTGTTCTTTGCTGTTATGTTTAGAAAGGGCACCATTAAAGTACATTGAAAAACAGTTAACATATATACAAGTGTGGCCGCTGCCAATTCTCTGGTGCTTGCTGTCATTTATCTTTTCTCTGGTGTTTTTTGGTTGAATTGCTGAGTGATTAGAGGGTTATTCAGTTCACCTGTTGCGCAGGGTGTGGGTACTGGCTCTTAAATAATAGTTGAGAGCAGCTTGGTGCATTCCCCTCTTGGCCAATCAGGGGGTAACGACGCCCTTTCTGTAGGGCTTAAAAGAGGAGGGAAACTGCACACCCACTGTCATTCTGATCTCTCCTTCACTCAATGCGACATGTGTTATCAGCCTAACCAGAAACTCTGGTCTGTTTTAGGCCCTTTTGAGATTCTGTGTTGACTATCCTAGTTGGGGAAACAAAAGAAATACCAATCAATTGGGTTACCAGCCCTAGGACGTTTAGGTGCAATTTGTGCAAGAATCTGTCTTGCCTCACGATAGCCTAACGTCTGCAGGCTGTATTTTGTTATTCTATTCATTTGTTGATTTTCATTGAAACCCTTTATACCCATTTCTTTTAGTGTATTTAATTTGGGGAAACTTTAAAAGGAGGGTAAAAGGAAAAATAAAACCAATATTTCAGTTTCCTTAATTGTTTGTTATTATAGAGGCATTTGTTCATTATCATTATTATTATTATTAAGGAGGCATTTTATTTTATACTATTATGTGGATGGGAACTGTTTTTCAGTCTTCTGACTGATCATCTACAGTCTGGGGAAATCAGTACCGCCACACAAGTATATAGGAAAGTTGATCTTAACAAGAGCTTAACAAGTCGTTTTTTTCCTGCCTCTTTCCTGTCTCTTTCCACTACAGCTCGCTGGCATCTCTACAGAACTCCCTCCACTTCCTCTCCTACTATCAAGTTCTCTCTGTCACTCTCCTCACCTTCAGTCAAACGCTCGCTGTCACTTGGTGAATTCCTTTTCATCGGCTTAATGAAAGGTGCTGCTTTTTCACTTAGGTGGTGACGTTGGTCAGGGAGCTTTTATCAGTGTCATGTAGGATGTGACTGTTCTGCTGCGGTGGGGAGGTGATGATAGTAATCTAGGAGGAAAACAGACACATGGAAGACAGCCGGTCCTCTCAAACGCTCAACATGGACTCACTTTCAGAAGCAGATATGAGTTAAAAGTAGCAGTAGTGTGTGTCTGCGTACGGAGTACTGAGATCTTTTTCTGAAGAGAGAGCAGAAATACTACAATTTACTGTAGGTCAAAGTACAGAAGTAACATCAGCTAAATGTAATTAAAGGAATAGTTTGATATTTTGGGAAATACGCTCACTTGCTTTCTTGCACAGACTTAGATGATAAGTTTGATGCAATGTTTCATTGTTCATTATTTCTGTACAATAAATATGAAGCTACAGCCAGCAGTCAATTAGCTCAGCTTAGGAAACATAATGAAAACAGGTTGTGTCTAGAAGGTAACCTGCAAATTGCGAGACTCGCTGCCCTAGCGAGTCTCACTAGGGCAGCGAGTAGTAGTCTCTTGCTGGCTGTATATTTATTGTGCAGACATTAGAGTGGTATCAAACTTCTCATCTGATTCTCGGCAAGAAGGCGAGGGAGATCATTTTAAATGAAATAGCAATGATATTTTGTTTGAATTACAATGGACCTTAATAGTTAATCTTCCTTATTATACGTTGAATACTTGATTTTGATTGGTCAATCACAGCGTTCTACGGTCAGTTATTGCTTTATAACAGACCGTTGCTATGTATAATAGACAGTTGCTATGGATGCAGTTCTGATGTCAGACTCTGGCGGACCATTTTGTGTCAAATTATTGATTTAAGTGGCCATGTAATAGGCGGGATAATGTACTGCTAGCATTGTTGTGAAATAAACCCCTTCAGGGCACCAACGTGAAGCCAATGACCAGCTCGCTGTACATTATCCCTTACATGTAGTCCTGGCACTTACACACAGAACATTGAGGGAAAAGCGTTTCTCCTAAGTGGCAGTGAGGAGTAGTTACTGAGAAATACAATGCAAAGACATGACAGTATTATCGAAGGTTTACACAAAACAGAAATCATAATAATAATATAGATTTTGAGACACTAGCTGCTGCTTAGTCTATCACTTAGTGTGTCTGGACTATAGCATGTATACACTGTGTGTCACTGATAAATCAACACAACAGAAAGTGACTGATTCCTGTCTGTATCCGAGTCAGCTCTCACTGTGTGCTGCAGCCAGTGGCCATGTCAACCCCAGCTGCCGTGCTCTAATGACAGCCAGCTGTTTGATGCCTGTCACTGAATATGTGTGAGAAACCTGCCGTTTGTTCCCTCACTCATTTCACAGTCCCACCATAACCGCAGTTTGCACAGTAGCCAGTAAATGTAACCTATAGTCGTGGAGAATATGAGAGAGTTTAATGCCTGGGAATGCTTTAGGAGAGGAGAGGAGAGGAGAGGAGAGGAGAGGAGAGGAGAGGAGAGGAGAGGAGAGGAGAGGAGAGGAGAGGAGAGGAGGCACTTTGTTGTACATTTACTCAAGATTTAGTCCTCTTGCCCCGGTGTGTATCTATCCTTAAAACGTTACCTTTTGCACAGAGGCACACTTGTCTTTAGTGCTGTCTCAGCCGAGTACATCAAGAAGTAACCCATGGCCTCCAGGAGACCTAATGGTGTCTCTCTAGTGCCATTTGACAGCCTTGACCCTCCGGTGTCCAAGAGATGCATTGATTTTAGAGGAAGGAGATGGAAATGACCCTTCCTTCTTCCTTCCTCCTTCCTCCCTTGGTTTTCAGAGGACAGGAGAGCCATGGAGCAGCGTTTGGCTGATGCACAATAGCCGTCCTCCATGCTCAGGTGTCTCAGTGCAGCATTAAGTGCGACCAGGCAACCCCACACACAATCAGCCCCTTACACTGTGGAGGTATTGGCATACAGGTCTCCATCCTGTGCTAAGCATGCCACTGAGTAAGAGATACCTGCTCATGGTATTTATAGGAGGAAGTGCGGCTCTCTCATTTAGGGCGGAAAGTGGTGCAAATTTGTAATGAAAATGTTTGCTGACTCATTATGAATCCTGAAAGGGGTTTGAGTTGCAGAACTCTGAGGGATCAGACAGATTTGTGTTTGTTTGTGTACCTGCTGTGAACAACTTTAACATTTATTGGGTTGAACTGGGGATTAGAGGTTAATTACATAATTACTTTATTAGAGATAATTGTGTTTAATCAAATCATCATTTTTCCAGCTCGCTTTGCTTACTTTCATCTGGGAACAAGGATTTCTTGTCAGTATGCAGACTCTGACAGCTAGACCTCGGATGTTGCATCTTTTCCTTGCTTCACTGACAGGCTGCCAGTCACTTTGGCACACTGTACAGTAGGGCTGCACAATTATGGCCAAAATGATAATCACGATTATTTTGATCAATGTTGAGATCATGATTATTTATCACAAGTATTCATTGACTATAGCGACAACATATTTTTATTGCACTTTCACATTAAAACAAACAGAGCGCTGCTTTCACTTTCATGCTATGCTACAAACTAAGGCTGCACAATGTTGGAAAAAACTGACATTGCAATATTTTTTTATCTGATTAGAGAACATGTAACATATTACCACACAAATAAATGTACTGCATACATACAAATGTACATATCATTTTTCTGTGTACTACAGTAGGCCTATCAGTAAACTCTGACCTACTGTTGAAATGGGAATCTAAAAAGCTCAGTGTGATACACAACAGCATTCAGCTGGACAGAACTCACATTCTTGCATAGTACAGTAAGTAGTCAGTGTCAACAAAAAGAACAAAACAGAGATTTGTATATAAGAAACATTTCCAGGGTTGACTGGTGAAAAAACATCTAAACATTTTGACCAATACGGCTCACACGATGACAAACAACTTTTTCATTTTGGTGGCATTGTCCAGTTTACTGACACAATAACTAGATTTGGGTGCACAAATGAATTGTTTTGGGTGAGTTACTACCTTTTGCAGACATGCAATAGAGAAACAGTTGTGACAATTGCACTTACAGTTTAGAGAAAGTTAAGATTGTTTCAATAAATGAGCCAAAGCGATTGAGAAAAGCTGTAATAATTGTGGTGAAATATTGTATTGACAGCTAATAGTACAACTTAATAGTTTGATCTAAAGCAAAACAAAAAATATAATGATTACTTCAGAATACAGAGTATTTTCAGAATACATTTCAAAGTCTATAATATAATACAATACTAACACTATCATCACTTTTTGAAACTCATCATTAACACTGGTGTTGACTCTGTCGTAAAATCAGTGCTAATCCAGCCACTACAACGTCATTTAACACACACAACAACACTAGTACATCATATTCTCATCAACATGCAATTCAAGGATTCAGACGGCTCACAAACTCCAGCAGCCCCATCACCTTGTGGGCCAACCTGATGTGCTAGTAATCAGGAAAAGCATTCTTATTGTGCCTCTAAACTGTCATTAGGAAAGAACGTTTCCTCTGCGAGAATAAACGTGTGCGACCTTTGACCCTTGCTAATCCATCATGGGGACAGACGAGGCAGGGCCGAGAGATAGCGTTGTTAGTGCGCCAGCCAAGCTCCGTCAACCTGCTTGCTTTCATGTATTGACTCAAGTAATCTGAGTATGTATAGTCTTTCATGTTCTTTGGGTACTTCAGGAGAAGCTTTTTAAAAACAGCCAAACAAGCTCTGACATGAAAAGTTCCTTTTTTTGAAGATAATGGTAGAAATCCAAAAGATAGGCACTAAACCAGAAACAAACAGACAGGAGGAACAAGAGCTGGGAAGTAGCTCATATATCAGTGTTTTAGTGTGATTATATCTGAGCTAATCTACTGTCATTTCCTCCCCACTGTAACTCAGATCAAACTAACTTTTGTAGAAAAACAGTCTCGCTGGTACAAAGCTCAAAGAGATGACATTGAGGTAGACAGTGCAGTCAATGATTCAATGAACTTCTAAACCAGATTGCAGCATGCACAGTCTACAATATACAGTATACAACTCTTCTGACTAATGATGAATACTGAGACACGTCTGAGTTAGTACAGTTTGTTGAACACTAAATCAGGTGACGGATATAATAGACTGACTCATGACAGATTAATGAATCGTTTCTGGATAAGAACATTTGTGACGTACCAGCACAGTGTGTGTTTACAAGGCTGCAACATAGTAAAATAGCTGGTAATAATTTATCTCATAAGTCACTTTGAGAGAGAACACTTAATAATGCACAACACATCTGCAAAATACAAAGCAAAAATAACTCTTTAAAAGTTCTTTAGTGTGCATTGATGAATTGAAGGTTGAGGTCTTTGCACTCAAGCATCTCCACTGTAAAAACATGTCAAATTGTAAAGCTTAAAATGGACTAAAGTTTCCCTGTGCTCACCTTAAATCTGGGACGTGTATGTACAGTACAACCATGATGTTGTGACATCATGACTAGTTTAGAAGCCAATCATGATCCAGTATAGAAGAAAAGAGTGATGTGGAAACTTGAAGCCTCCAGTGCACATACACTGAAAATTGACTTATCAGTGAAGTAGGAGATAGGGCTGTCACTATATCCAATTTTCACTACACGATTATCGTGGCCAAAAGAATTCACGATACTTTTAGAAAATTACAAAATAAATAAATAATGCTATTTGTCAAAGTCAACTTTAAAGCTTCAGTAAGAAGATTTTTTTGGCATCATTGGGCAAAAATTCCATAATAACCTTTCAGCATATTGTGATTCAAGTGTTCTGAGAGAAAACTAGACTTCTGCACCTCCTCACGGCTCTGTTTTCAGGCTTTACCACATCTAGCCAGTGACGGGAGACTTTGGCCAATCACAGGTCCTTTCAGAGAGAGCGTTCCTAATAGGAGACATCTTATGTCCAGTAGTCTGGATCTTTTTCTAATGAGGGAAATCAACTTTTTGTTGTGGGTAAAAAACATATAAGAAACAAATTATTATTTAAAAGCAGAATATTTGTATATATATATCATAAAATACCTACTTCTTTAAGTATCCATGGAACAAGCAAAGGTAGAGACCATGATTTATGTTCTCATATCAGTCAGATTTGCTTTTTTTACTTTGTGAGCCATAAAATCAAGACCAAAGCTCACCCTTAGTTCAAAGTCTCTACTCCTCTAGAAAACAATCTTGGTTTAATCCAAGCCAAACACTTAATAACATGCAAAATAGTAGTGATGCCAAAACATTGGAGAAATTGAACTGAACTGAATATGACTTTGTTTTATATTGCACTGAAGTTGTACACATCGGCTAGTATATACAATTCATATCACATACTACAAAGAGGATGCACAATGTAAACAATGGCCTTTCTGTTTGCACATTGACAGTAGATATATTAGAAAAGGAAGAGATAGCAGACTGGCTATCACTGCAGTGTGCTGTATCATGCATGTGTCAGTTTACATGTCTCTACATCCTCACTCACTTTAATCTACAGTGCTCCTGACCTACTGCTGTTCTGTCACCCTGACATGTTTAACAAATACTGTCTGGCCGGAGCGGGATACACCAGAGGTGTTGTTGTCTCTGTGCACAGAAAGTGATGGATTACATGTGATTCAAGCTGTCTTATCAATATCTTCAAACACTCCTGCACATTTTCTGCACTCTAAGAAAACTCCATGTATACACAGATAGACATTCAGGGAGAGATGTTATTATTTCTAAAGCAACATATCATTTTTAATTGTAATTTTCACTGTGTTTTTCTTTTATTCTTTCCGGTGACTTCCTTTTTAACCAAGAGGCCAGATAGACTGTCAGCGGGGAGGGAGCCCTCCTCGGAGGTTTCCCCCTTCAATCACTCGGCACAAAAGCAACAAAACACGCCTCTGTAAATATTTCAGTGGCTTCAGCACCTCGTCCTGGGTCCTGCTGCTCGCTGTCTGCTGAGTCCTCTGAGTGAGCCATTGTGTGTCCCACGGCAGACCGCTTTGTGTGGTGCTGCTGGACATGGCTGGTCTGTTGTGGAGAGGCAGCGGTGCCTGCATGCATGCAGTAGCAGAGCAGAGGATTAGGGTTGATGTTTCTCTGTGTCTAACTGGCTGCCAGGCATGCTCTGCCGCCTTGGCACAGCACACACAATTTACATCATTTAGTTCTGCTTGCTGCGGAGTGAAAATCTAGTTTGAATAGAGTTCAGATTATTCATTAGGTTTGGGTAAGCGCTGTGTTTCTGACCACTAACTGCTCTATAAAAAAAAGAGCAAAGATTGGAGCGTTTGTTTGAGATATTGCATTTAATACATACAAAACAAAATTGGCTTCTCTCAGTCAGTTTCTTTAGTATATTAAAGGCTTTATGGTTCGCAGTCTTTTGAGAAAAGTTGTTCACAGTCCAAGATGATTTGCCATAATAAATGGGAATCTGGATTTGCCCTTGATATGAGCCACATCCCTTGGTGCTTCCCTGAGCGAGTCTTCAGGGAGCGCTTTCCAATAAGAGTAATGTTCCCCCTGTGCATGGCCACCATTCAACAATTTACGGGCAGATTACAGATTCTAATAAAATTTTTGCAGCCTTAATTAAAGAATCTGCTCCCCATTTTATGATAGTTCAGTCTCCCTCCACCACTTCTATCCAATTTAATTATTCTGATGTACATAATTAGCATGAGCTGGCCATTGTTCGCCTCATTTGCATATTATATTGGATAATTGAATGAGAGTGGCTGATGATTAAATTAGGGTGAATGACAGATGATTCAGCCCGCTGTGTGGAAAAGTTAACAGAATGAGCAGACTGGGAATACGACATGCGCCTTTTGAATATTTATATGTTCCACCGTGGTCACCCCCAGCAGACGCACTCTGCTAATTTAAAAAATGTGCGGCGGCTAAACTTGGTCACAGGATGCTGTTTCTTCGCCTCTGGCTGCTCCTCAGTGGTTACTACTGTGCGTAAGAGTGGAATGGGGGCAATGTTGAGCAAATGAGAAACAGTTTTTCGAATGTTTTAAATGTGTTTCTCCATCATCGAGGCAACACATTTACAGATTGATAAGACAAATGAGACTAGTGTGGGGAAATTCATTTCCAGGCACTTCCAATGTAAACACAGACTGCTGGTGCCTGCCTGCCTGCCACATTATGGACAGGCTCGCTGATGACGGCTGTCTTGGCAAAAAGACGTGTGGAACATAGTAGTGATCCATTTGAAAATGTCAAATCTGGAAATAAGATGCAAACATATAAACTACTTTGCAATGCTGTACTTAAATGTTTCAAATCAAACTAAGATTTCAAGATTTTCAAGAACTGAAGATTTTCAGTTCTTGAGGCAAATTTGGAGAAAAAAAAATCCTTATTTCCATAAGTTAAACATTTATTTCATCATCTTGTCAATTGGTTTATCAGAACCAAATCTTATTAGCAGTTCAGATCCTCTCATTGCACCCTAGATGCATCCCACTCCTTGGAATTTTTCCATGCGAGGTTTGGTCAGGATAAATGTTTAGAGGGAATATTTGGAACAGCTTTAGCCTTTCACATGCTAATGTAAGCACTGGCGGCACAAGAAAGCTGGCCTGACCCAGGGGCCACACGGTGACATAGTCTGCTGATTCAGTGCCGGCAGCCCTGGCTTTGTTTATGTGTGTGCACGGGAAATAATGCACGTCATAAAAAGGAGAACTTTGAAGGGGAACCACTACCCCGGATGATGAATGCCCCCTGCTCTTCGGATATAAATAACTCTTCCCAATAGTACAAAAGCCATCTCGGGAGTGACTTATACACCGTCATTTCTACAATAACATTGAGCTGTGTTTCCACCCCTGGTGTTCCTCACATATTGGATCATCCTCTGGGAATCTTGTCTGATTTGGACACACAACTGCATCACTTTTTAATTGGTTTGTTTTAAAGTAAAATGTGTCACTTGTTTCTGCGTATATAAACTCAAAGTAAAGTTGTTGACCTATGCGTCATAGGAATTTGTGCTGATTCATAGAACCAGCTCATATAAAGATGGCATAAAGCACGCTTCATTGGTTTACTTCAAGGATTGTCCATTTTCAAACACAGCTTGCAACGCGTGCAGCTTGTGTTTGTCTTTGTCTCCCACATACCTTGTAAAATCCCCTCTGTTCTCTGTGTTATAGTACACATCAGTACACAAAGTGTCGTCACATTGTCTGCTCGGAGTCATTTCAGGGGGCAGAGGAATTTACACAGTCTCGAGATCTGTCAGTAGGTGGTATAGGAAACTGTAAAGATAAGTCCTTACAGCAGCTTAAGTCTAGCTTCCTTTTCACAAGGGCCTTCGGCATCTCTCAGATCTCCCAGATCCAGCCGTGCCCTCGCTCTTATCAGAAACCTGACCATGCCCACTTCCAGCTTGGAGAGAAAGATGGAGATCCATTGTGTGTGTGTGTGTGTGTGTGTGTGTGTGTGTGTGTGTGTGTCTGTGTGTGTTTAGTGTGGGTGTGTATTACTCATGTTGTGGGGACATACATCTGTTTACACAGTCACATTGTGGGGACTGACCTTCTTTTTGGGGACAAAATGCAAGTTCCCATTATATTTTAGGTTAAAGACTTGGTTTAAAGGTGATATTGATAACATTGATAACATTCAGCCACTAGATGTTGCGTTCTCCCTCCCCCGTTCCATTGCATTTACTTCACAACAAGTCGTTGCTAAGCACTTAAACAGTTTAAACAGCTGTCAGTGTGTCAGTGTGCTGACTTGACTATGACTTGCCCCAAACTGCATGTGATTATCATAAAGTGGGCATGTCTGTAAAGGCGAGACTCGTGGGTACCCATAGAACCCATTTTCATTCACATATCTTGAGGTCAGAGGTCAAGGGACCACTTTGAAAATGGCCATGCCAGTTTTTCCTTGCCAAAATTTAGCGCAAGTTTTGAACGTTATTAAACCTCCTTCACGACAAGCTAGTATGCCATGGTTGGTACCAATGGATTCCTTAGGTTTTTTGTAGTTTCATATGATCCCAGTATCTTCACTCTAGGTTTACAGCTGAGCCAGCTACAACCTAAAAACCGCAAGTTGCGTTAATGCGTTAAATAAATTGGTGACGTTAAACCAAATTTGCGTTAATTCGTTTTTATCGCGTTAACTTTGACAACCCTAGTATTTATCTTCTGGGCACCACGGATGTCCGTACCAAATTTCATAGCAATCCATCTAGCAGTTTAATTTAGATATTTCAGAAGCAAAGTCATGGACTGACCAACTGACCGGCATCATCCCTACAGCCACACTGCTAAGATACTGTAAGTCTACATAAATGTAGCCATCCTGGGAGCTCCACTCACTCGCTGCATGGCTGCTTTATCATTTATCTACTTCAAAAGGGAGTTGTTTGTAAAGTTCTCTCCAAACAACTGCATGGGTTTACTTTATCCAACTCCAATAAACTAACACGGAAATAAGATGCCCATTTGTCTTATCGAGTGGCTCTTCAGTGCCTCTGCTATCCCTGAAATCTTTTTCGCAGCAGAGCAGTTTAATGCAGGCTGACAGGCTGAGAGCAGCCAAGACATTATCGTCCTGTTTCTTGGAGCAACACAGAGGCTGCCACCGCTCCACATCCAACCCCGCGGCCCTGCCCAGCTATCTGCTTTTGCTTTATGTCTTTTTCCTGCAGCGAGCACTTGACGAAGGACAATTTGTTTGGATGTTTAATGCTGCGGCACTGGCTGGTGGAGGATTATATGAGATGGTCCAGTGATTTGTGGTGGCTGGTAGTGGGTTGGCGTAAGTATGTGTGTTAGTGGGGAGTGTCTGTGTGCATACATTCAGTGAGTGTGTGTTCAGTTCCAGGTCTTCGCTCTAACACAGACGTCAGTTGTCTTCCACACTGCTTCCTCCGAACTCTCACATTTATGACAATAGCCGCTATATGAAGACATTTGTGACATGTTTGTCCTTTTTGTCCACACTATAACATTCATTGCCTGCTGAAAGATTAATAACCTTTGAATTCCATTGTTTCAAGATTTATGAAACCCTTCTCTTGGCGAGTCTTCTTTATATGTTTTGGCAGCCGGGAGAATCATTGACTTGTCCTGTGAAGCTTCACACACTGAAAACGTGGCCAAATGCTACTGTGAGATTTTCCAGATCTCACACTGACAGACTTTACTGACACACTAGCGAACGACTGCACAAAGAGCAATGGAGGCGTGTTGAGTTTAATGTCGTAAGCCAAGAAAACTATTCCATCTTTCAGTGTAAGCAGTGTGTTAATGTAGTTCTTATATTTCTTTGCTGCCATTATATATCATATCTCAAAATTTAAACATTTTCTTCTTCTACATAAATTTGCCACATCCTTTTATGTTGGATAACCACTGTGTCATCCACATGACTCCCACATGACTCTTTTGGCCTCATCCCTTGACATGGGCCAATAATTCCTGTTACAAAATCTTGTGTTTATTCTTTTTCAGTATCAGTGTCCCCTTTTAAATGTTGCCCAGTGCTTGGGAAGATGAACCCCGGTGTACTTTTATCCTCAAGAGAGCAAAGGGATCAACAGAAAGATCTCAAATGTCGTCCAAAACATCTTGCGACAGCCCCTCATTTGATCCGTCCAAGGCCCCTTTGAACGCTGCTGTAGAACGCGGTCCTGAAGGGCTTCACCCTCAGATGATAAAAAAGTGAATTATTGGTTTGTTTATCATGCTCTTAAAACCTAAAGTGCATTATTAAACAGAGAGCACATTAAAAGGGGAGTATTGTTAAAAGTGTTTTAAAAATCTTGTAAATCCCAGTAATTTATGTCACTGTGGTCGAGGAGGCTCACCCTGGCCTTCTGGTTTTAATTTGGTATAGGCTCTGCTCTCCGGGGTCTGTACCTGGGATGCTGCCTTTTTTTTCCCAGACACAATCTGACCGATGTGACCCCCTCGCGGGGCAGCGTTAGCCACAGATTTAGAGAAGTGAGTCAAAGACCAAACCAAAATGTTTGTATCAAGGAGGTAGAAAAGTGCTGGTACATCTTCCTGCAATAGCTGAGGTTGATGTGCCTTTGAGCAAGGCACCAAAGTGCTAAAATATTTTCTTTTTAAGTTAAAGAATCATCAGTGTTTCCGTTTTTTGGTCTCTCCGAAAATTGTCTCTTTAAATGTGTGTCAAAAGCATTGAAATCCCAGCTGACATTGGCCGAAAGCGGGGTACACCCTGGACAGGTCACCAGACTATCACAAAGCTTGTAATTCATATATATCTCACCAAATCAATTTGTCTTGTAATTCACATAATTGTGAACTGGGAAATACAAAGAGCGCCAAACGCTGCATAGGGAGGAGGTTGGGGTGGATGGACGGGTCAAAAAATTGTTGAACAAAAAGCATTTGTGTACCCTGTGAAACCAGAAGTCAACGTTGATTTATTTGTCACTGAACTGCAGTTAGTTTTGCTTAAGTTTTGTTGCCTAAACCTAATTAAGTAGTTTTGTTGCCTAAACCTAACTATGTCGTTTTGTTGCCTAAACCTAACTACGTAGTTTTGTTGCCTAAACCTAATTAAGTAGCTTTGTTGCCTAAACCTAACTACGTAGTTTTTTTGCCTAAACCTAACTACATAGTTTTGTTGCCTAAACCTAACTACATAGTTTTGTTGCCTAAACCTCATTAAGTAGCTTTGTTGCCTAAACCTCATTAAGTAGCTTTGTTGCCTAAACCTAATTAAGTAGCTTTGTTGCCTAAACCTAATTAAGTAGTTTTGTTGCCTAATCCTAACCAAGTCGATCTTTTCCTAAACCTAATTAAGTAGTTTTGTTGCCTAATCCTAACCAAGTCGATCTTTTCCTAAACCTAATTAAGTATTTTTTTGCCTCAACTTAAGGATGTCGTTGCTTGTGAAGACGGCGGTTTATTTTGAATAGACTGTATGCATGTAACAAGTGGAAATTGACACGAGTTGCTGTACAATCGTAGGAAAATGAACCAAAAAAAAGGAATAACTTTTTTATAAGATATCGTATGAACCGTTGTGCGTCCCCCACCATGATTCATATTCGACGAGTTCATATGTGACCGTTGTTGTATATAATCCCCATGCCTAGTGACAAATACTGCAGAAAACCATATAAAACACTTCAAAATATTCAACACTGAGGCATCACACTAGATTATTGTGAAGCTTCAACAGTGACCAGGGCTTGTCTGGGTGCTGCCTGGGACCAGAAACCTGCTCCAGCCTCTGGGGACTCCCTGGCAGAGGCAACAATGGGTCAGAGCCCCTTCTTTGTGCAGTTGCCCTCCTTAATCAAACTAGCCGGAGGAGTGATTGGATTTTAATTCTGCTGGGCCCACCGTAATGGTGTGATGGACGGGGACTGGTGAATTGGAGCAAGATGTCAGCCCTCGGAGGCCTCCATTAATGATATTGCTTCATTTCTTAAAGTGGCAGGGACGCCTTGGGACGAGGGGATCACTTTTTTTATTTGACTCTCTTTATCTCACACTGACTCGGGACCATTTGTGTCGCTCTTTGTGTGTCCTTAAGTGTTGTGGACCATTTTTTTTAACTGGTCACAGTATGTGTGTGGTTCAGACTGCTGCTGTGGCACTGGACACAATGTGATTATTGTCTTGTTGGAAAGGATTTGCTTTGTTTTTAAACCTAAATTGAAAGTTAACCTGGACATTTATGGTATATGCTGTACATTAGACTACATTTAACAGGCAGAAAAAGATGTATAATGCACTTATGGACAATTAGATATACCCATCCTTTTTAACAGTTAATATACAGTATAATAATATAGACCTATCATATGTTTTTGAGAATGAGAAAGAATGAAAGCTTGTCAATACAAACTGGAAGTCATTTTCCCTGATCATGTGAAAATTTGACTCTTTTGACTCACTGTGTCTTCATCTGACAGGAACAGTATATCATCGACATTCACATTTCAGTTTCTGCTCTGTATGCTATAATTAAAGTTTAGTCTCTGTTCCATCCTAACTCATGAGTCAGGAGGTTAATTGAACTTATGCACTAAATCTAAAACACAAAGACTTCCGGAAAACATTCTTGAACTCCTGAACTGACACTGATACGAACCTGATGAACGCCAGAGTGTCTCCCTGAAACCTTTTGATGCCGTTTCTCATCTTTAGTGACTCACACTCGCCGCCTCATTGTTTGCTTCCTCTGACACTTGTTTGTCTTCCTCGTTCGGCTAATGACAGTTTGGTCTTGTCAAAGTACAGGTGAACCCTCATTGTGTTTTATAGCGAGTCATTGTCGAGTGGGGCGGCTCCAACCTTCCTCTCTTCTCCTAATGGGCGTTGGTGTGTTGTTTTTGCGGTAGATTTATGCGTGGGTGGGGCACTGTGATTTACGAAGCTCTGACACTGTCTCAGCAGTGGGACCAGGGAGGCTGGTTGTGGCTCTCTGTGTGTGTTCCAGGTGAGCCTGAGGTCTGCTCGCCATCCGTCCACACACACACACACACAAACACAGAAACTCTTGCGTGCACCAATGAGAACACACAGATACTTTGATAAACACTCAGCTATTGTGTTGTAATAAAGCAGGCAAGCTGCTACTGCTGCAACCTCCTCCCTGTAGGTTCACCTAAAGTACAGTGTTACAAGTTTGCTGTTTAAAAAAAGTCTTCAGCTTCATCTCCTTTTTATTTACATCTACACAAAACAGTGGCTTTAAAAATATAAAAGATGATGGTCAAAATATGTCAACACAAAACATAAAGAGAAAAAAAAATCAATATTTTTTTTCTTTTAATGCAGCTTTCTAAAATACCTCCTCCCCTGTTGGCCCCAGTGCTTTTAAAAGTTTAAAGGATAGTATGTGGATATTTACTCATTGTGTCAGTTTCCCATAAAAGCAGCATTCATTCCCCAGGATCGATAGTATACACAAGTAGCCCGGTACATGTAGGCACATGGATGTTGACGCTGCCCTTTCATTATCAGTGTAACCTAAGAGTAGAGAAGATTAAATTCTTGTCACCAGATGTTAAATTGGCCATTACCCATCTGAGATAAATTGGTCCTTAAATTTCCCATTAAAAACACCTGACAAGAGGTGGAGAAAACACAGTGTACACGATTTAAAGATGTTGACACAGGAGTTAAAGCTCTCTTTGGCTGTATTGTGTGGATTATATGAGTGGTTATATGTCTTATTTTGGTAAATCCTGTTTTGTAATTTCTCAATCTTTCACTTCCTTTCATATGTGGAGGACCAGCTGAATCCCACAGACAGCTTTATGTTTCATATTGTGTGACTTCATTTAGCTATTGAGACCCTCAGCCCACTCATTGTTGTGTCTCCACTCAAGTGCGACACTTTCTCTCACACCCCTCCTCCTCCTCCTCCTTTTTTTCTCTTGCAGAAGAAAAAGCTTCCAGTTCAGTCTCTGCATTAAGTCAGCCTGTCAGAGTGTTTCCCCGGAGAGTTTTGGACTTGAAGTTCGTCCCGGCAGTTCCTCTGCTGGTGGCCCCCCGCTGGAGGAGCAAGGTCAGAGTGGACCCGAAACTTTCACAGAGCCTCCACAGAAATCACATAACACACTCGTTTTTTACACAGTGTGTAAGGTTAATTCAATAGTCTGAGGACAATTGCTTCAAATGCAACAAGAGGGTTCAGAACGTGTTGCAGACAAATTGTCAGGAAGACAAAAACCTATTGAAAACATATTGATTTTGTTTATTGTTTTTGTAGATTTTCAAATATGGGATTAACCGTCGTGACTGTGACACTAAAATTTCCAATTTCTAAAGGTTCAAAATATGAAAATGTTCATTTGCAGTGTGTCATGTGGACATATGGATGGTCCATGTGATGTTTGTGTCCTGCTACCTTGGAAATTAAAAAAAAGAATCGCTGGCAACAATAATAATAATAGTAATCATCTATTTAAAATTAAATGAAAAAGTTAACTCTCATGGTTTCATTGTAAAACAGAAAATATAAAAGCTATGCTCTTGACAGGCTAACTCTCCAGTGATATTTACTGTATAAGACACAAAATGCAGATGTGTATTGCTGGGTGTGATTTTGGCATAACAATTTTAATGGAGAGTTGTTTTGTTTTTCTTTTCACTGCCTCCTTGGTTCAGCCATGACTCCTTATAATCACTAACTTATAGCTGAAAAAAATAAATGTTGTCAGTAAATGTCAGTAACAGGCCGGCTCACATTTGTGACCTGCCAATAGCAACAAAGGTTGTGAGATTCAGTTACGGGCTGTTCAAATGTAATATGTCAGCAATGCATTTGTTGGCTTGTTTATGTAAAATTCCCATCAAGATGTAAAATACCTTGTTTGAGCCTAAAAGATTTCATATTCTACCCCTTTTTTCCCAAATCTAGAAGATTGAGATTCATGTACAATCTAACAGAACAAAGAAAAATAGAAGAAAATATAATATATTCCATGTTTTGTTATATTTCATGACTTTGTGTGAAGGTAATGTTAGGATTAATGTATGGCAAGCATTACATCTCTGTTGCTAAATTCAATTATGGTAATTGACTTTGCAATAACCACAATTCATCAATTCATTACTGTTTAGTGAACAGTTGCTTGAAAATGTTAAACTGTCAGTTTGGTGTTAAACCTCTGGACTACATTTACAATCTACTAAGTTATACTGAGAAGTGTTGTTAATATTTAGTCCACCGTCATTAATTAAAATGGGGTGGACAAAATATTAGAAACACTTGTCACTATAATGCAGTGGCTCTTTCCTTCTATAACAGTTTTAACAAAGCCTGAATATTATAACGATATCATAACTAATATTATTAAATAATAATGAAGGTTTATTACAGGACTGTTGTATTGAACTTTTAGCTACCTAATAAACTGGCATCTCAGAGTATATGCCCACAGCTCTAGTACCACTGAAGTGCACTGGCATCATCACACCTTAACCAATATAGTACATTTCCTCTTTCCCAAAAGGTATTAAGAGTTGAAAGCTTGGGTCAGTGTCTAAAAAGCGGTATTTAAAATGGTCAATACCCTTTAAATTAATTAAATTTAAATTGTTTTGCTGTTCAATTAAGCTCTAAATATAATTTGGACTAGTTGATTATGAAAAGCCTTAAAAATGCATGTATATATGGCTGTTTAATTCCCTGTTAAATTGCCATCAAATTATGGGAAACCTAATAAACTGGCAACTGAGAGTATATGCCCACAGCTCTAGTGCCACTGAAGTGCACTGGCATCATCACACCTTAACCAATGTAGTACATTTCCTTTTTCCCAAAAGGTATTAAGAGTTGAAAGCCTGAGTCAGTGTCTAAAATGGTCAATTTAAATTGTTTTGCTGTTAAATTAAGCTCTAAATACATATTCGGACTGGTTGATTATTAAAAGCCTTAAAAAAATTCATGTGTATATATATGGCTATTTAATTCCCTGTTAAATTGCCATCAAATTATGGGGGGAAAAAAAATATTTATATAGCTGGTTTTGGAAAGAAAGGTGCAGCATGCTCAAATGAGCCAATGTCTATTCTTCAAGTTTTATATATTTTCTCCCCACACACACACTAACAAAACAAACCTGCACGGATTAAAGAGCATATTGATGCTCCATGTGTCTGTCAGTCAGTGACCGTTTAGTGACTCGTGCTCGTGGGCGGCGCTGCAGTCCTCCTCGCGAGCCGGATGATCTAATTACGTGCAGCCTTCCACCAATTAGAGAATTACATCACACCTTTAAATGGACTCGTCCTCTTAATCATTAATGATACGGTGTCATTCCCTCTGACGGCGGCTATAGTTGCATCGAGGCAACTTGACACATGCAGTGTCAGAGTTAATCCTAAATAATGTGGAGGGATGAGGAGAACATTGTTGTATAAATAAATAAGAAATAAAAAATAAAGTGTGTGTGTGTTCAGGGATCACGGGGGTTTATTTTGGTTCTTGTTTTACGCACTGAAGAGAAACGCCCATATAGACGTGATGATCATATATATATACCATATAGCCTTACAGGTACACAGGTGTCACTTTATGAACATAAATAAAAAAAACATAAAACGTTGAATAAACTTCAGCCACATTTTTTAGTTAATGTCGTGTGCTGTTTTGGTAGTTGTGCATTTAAATGTTGTCTTCGTTTTTTGTTTTTTTTTACCCTTTTTTCTTTTTCAGTAGATTCTTTTTACATTTATTTTTACATTTCCTGACTATTTTTTTTTCTTTATAATTTATCTTGGTGTTACTCCCCGTAAGATTTTATCTCTAAATAAAAGCTTTTTAAATGATATATTTTATTTAATACTTTCACAAGACAAATCTTTTTTTTCTTTCAATTTTAGCTTTATTTTGTTGCACAACACTGAAGGGTTAAAACTGACAGTATTTTATTGTTTTTTTACATAAAACTAAGACATGTTTTAGTTAATTTGAATGTGATCTTTTATTTTAATGTGGTCTATATCTCGTGTGAGCCTGTAGGGTGGATGAGTTATAGGCTCATACAGTATCGATGCTGGAAATTAGCTGTTTTGGAAACACATTGTGGCCCCACAGTGATTTTCTGCTAGAGGACAACTATAGGCCTGCATTCTTCTGTCTGTAAACCCCATTGTTATTCTTCTCTTATCTCTGTTATCTTAATCTCATCGCATTGTTTAGTTATCTTATTTGAAATAGCTCAATTGCAAATCTATTATCTGTCTATTGTCATGCGAACTTCCGATTAGGACGTTCTCAGTGTGCACTAGTATGAAACGAAAAAAAAAAAAAAACTTTAGTTGATTTTTTTTTTTCTTTTCACAGCGAAAAACGTTCAAATATCAAAATAAATATTAAAAATAATATATAATAATTTTAGAATTTGAGTCCAGTTTTGTTCAAAATACAGCAAGTGGAGGAAATCATGCACAGAGATAATTCAGTTTGTTTACAATTGTTGTAAGAATTAAATATAGAGACTGTTTTCTGCCTTTTTGTCTCAAACCAGCAAAACTGCATCGAAGACAAATGAAAGTCTCTCCTGTCATGATGAATAACATTTCAGAGCCGATAGAATAAATAAATAAATAACGTATGAAATATAGGTCTATGTTTTATGTTGTGGCGCCTGAAACTTTAATGTATGTTTAAATGCTGTTGTCTTGGCCAGGTCTCTCTTGCAAAAGAGATTCTTGATCTCGATGAGTACTACCTGGTTAAATAAAGGTTAAATCAAAATAAATAAAATAAAAATAGGTAAAGTAAACTCCTGTGCTCACTTACAAAAAATAAATAAATTACATATGTAATGTCTGAGAAAAACAGGTTTTATCCACAGATCTTCAGTGCATACATGGCAGCTTTGTTTAGTCCTGCACACACAGTGTTAGAGGAGGAGGTCAGTTCATTTAGCCTGAGCTGTCTGTCATCTCGGCTGACCTGTGCGTAATAACGCAACCCACTGAAGGAAAATAAACCGAGGAGGAGAAGAAGTGACCCTTTACGAGCTGCTCTCTGCTCGTATACATGTGTGTTTCTATGGAGGAGGAGGGGGTGTTAAGTTAGTTTGTTGTGGCTTCAGTCAGTGGGTCGCTTTGCAGGTGATGCCAGGACTAGATAAGGAGGTCTAGACCAGCTTGTGACTCAACCAGAGGAGCTGGACTGAACACAATTTACTGCAGCTTTTTGCCCCCGAGATAGTAAATGACCACTGGGCTGATTTCTGCTGCATAACCGAAGGGGGAAAGATGGAGAGATGATAAGACAACAGAGAGCCTCTGCATAGGCTGCAAGCTTATATAGGTTGAGCAGGACAAACATGTTCAGTACAACCTGATTGTTTGCACACCAGCAATATTTGCATCTGTTTATATCATGTGTATAGCTTATTTTGTGTATTGTATATTGGTAGAATTTACATTTTTTTTATTCTTATTTTATTCTAACGTTTTTATCTATTCTTTTGTTATTATACTGTTTACTTGCACCAACAAAACCAAAGCAAATTCCTAGTGTATACCTCTTACACCTGGCAATAAACACGATTCTGATTTTGATTCTGATTCTGATTCTAATTCTGATTCTGATTCTGACTTCTTTTATAACCCTTTGAATCCTCAAATCACCCCATGGCTGCAGAAGCTTTGCATTTATTTTTTTGCACAAATCAGAAACTGTCATGAGGAGTATAATGATCTGTTGGATCTGGACAGTGAATTTGACTTTGTCGCCATATAAGAGCGCTAAAATAAATGTATTTTTTGTTTTTTTTGTGTGCTTTGTTGTTGTTTTTTTAACTCTACTCTTTCTTAATAAAAAATAAAGTAAAAAAATAAATAAAAATAAAAATCTAATTAGATCCGTGCATTCACTTCGTTTCTTAATTTTGCAATGATACATGGAAATATGTTACTAAATTTCAGAGCTGTATTTTCAAATAAATTAAAATATTATAGGCTTGCAAATACAAAAATCGACAGAGGTAGTACAAATTGACACGTTATGTATTCATCTTGTTTTTTTTATTATTTTTTGTATCATTTAATAATCCCTTTACGAATCGCTTTCCTACCAATAAATAATATAACAATAATTTACTTTTTTTTGTTCGAGAAGCTCAAACAACCTGCCCCTTAGGATAAAGTATTTTTTTACAACACGAATAATTAGCAGATTATCATGCTCTGACCTTTTTAAGACAAAAGAGTCAACGGGACTCGACAAAAACGCAATAAATGTATCAAAAAATGTCTCATGTTGAAGAAACAAAGACACAATTATGATCACAATGAACTCGCACAATGTCCATCTGTTTCCAAAAAATGTTTCCATTTTTTGTTTTTGAGTGGAAGGTTTGTTGTTGTAGTAGTATATCCATCAGGGAGGTCTTCTGTACATCTTCTCTCTCCATCAAGTCATGCAACAATTGTTAGTTTTTTGTCAATGACAGCTCCAGAAAAAAAAAACTTGGAGTCAATCGGTGCTTTCTTGGTTTCCATCTCCTCCATGTCATGAAATCATAAAGAAAAAACACTCTCCTCTCTGTAGTTTGGGCGATGTGATGAGCTGGTCACATGCAGGGGACCGGGATCATGCTGCAAAACGTCCTTGCAGGAGGGATAGGAGGGGGGTTGGGGGGACCAACAGCAGGTCTGAGGGGCCCCCTTTCACGTCTCCACCGGACTGGGTACCATACTGTTGGGGGTGTCCGGTAACTGAGAGGACAAAGAAGTCACGTCGCTGCCTGAGGAGTTTCCGAGAGAGCCCGATTCAGAGAAAGACACCTGAACAGACGTAAGCAAATAAATGTCAGGATATGAGAAATATTCAGGCTTTTATTTTGAAAACACCTGAACAGACAGAAGCAAATAAGTGTCAGGATATGCAAAATATTCAGGCTTTTATTTTGAAAATTTTGGTTGTAAAAAATATCATAGTTCAGCTTCCCTGTTTTTTGTTGACATGGAGACACAATGCTGCTAAAGACATGTAAATCCAGAGGACAGATGGTCATTTTGTAATGGGTTATGTATGAATAATGGTAATGTGTTTTGTTTTTTGTCTGATGGGTCTTACTTGTCTGTCTATGATAACAGTATGTCTGTTGTATGTGCATGTGTACTTTTTCTCAAACTGAACTGCCTATGGATGCAAAATTAATTTCAGTGCAAACTGACAATAAAGTTGTATCATATCGTATCGTAATGCTGACATGCTCTCAGAGAGTGTGTGTGTGATGCAAGCCTGTATTCACACATGCAGCAATATTCTGATTACTGTTTGTGTGCATGTGTGTGAGCACCAACATATTACTTTGCATACATCTCTGTAGATGGATAGATAGATAGATCTCAGTGGGAGATTGCATGTTGTGGGACAATGCCAGTTGGCCTGTGTGCATGCATGTCTGTCTGTGTGTGCACATCTAACTCAGTCTGTCCTGAACACACACACACACACACACACACCAGTTGTTGGAAGGCTGGCTGGTCCAGTTCGCTCTGCAGGGCGAACTCACTCAGGGCTTTCCATGGAGGCTGGTATGTCTGAACCTCCACTGGGTTTCCCTGCACGGAGCTCTCATGTCGGATAGGACTCCCAGCCACAAGAGGCGTCCCTGTGAGGCCCTGCAGGTTCTGACAAAATAATAATAAAAAAAGCACAGCATAAGCATCATTTTTCTGCGTCCTGCAAGTAAGCATCTGTCATTTTTTAGAAAAAACTGAAAAAAAAGCTCTATTCTAATGACACCTTTGTTTTCAAAATACTTTTTTTCTAAGTGAAAATTGGCATTTTTATGTATGATAAATACTAAATTTGGAATAACTGAGACAGCACTTTTTTTCCCCCAAAAAGTTTCCACTTGGGTTATAGAGCAAAGATTGAACTATGGTGTCAGAGCAAAAGAGATGTAGACCAAGCCTTGTGTGCAGCAGAGGAAGTTTTTACCTTTCAGGTCAAGCAAACTGAAGCCAAAGCAGTTGATTCATTATTCATTGGCCTGAAGTTTGAATACAGAATAGCACTGGAGCCAACTGGAGCGGCTGTACTGTGCCTTATGTGTAACTAAAAACTAAAGTTTAGAAAAGAGTAAAATTATAGGCTGGTGGTGATTTACTTTTGGAAAATAGAGTATCTGCAACTAGTGATAAACACAAGGCAAACAAATGGAAAACATTAAGCTACAAGGTTATTATGCTCATAAGGCATCTGTTGCATTTAAAAGCTTTATTCCAGCCTCAAATAGAAATAATTGGCTTCAGTTGCTTGACCTGAAAGATAAAAACTTCCTTTGCACAAAAGGCTTTGGTCTATATCTCTTGCGCTGACCTCATAGTTCAATCTTTGCTCTAAGAGGAAACTTTTGGGAAGGGAAAAAGTGCTTATTAATTACTAAAGTTTCTTCTTAAGTAATGCTCTTTTAGTGTTTTTTTTAAAACCATATATAGTATTTTGTTGTGTAATATGATTTGGGAGTGAATTCCATTCTTGCATTGCTCTGTATATTGCTGTACTTTGACCTGATTTGGTTTTGGATCTTGGTAAAGTAAAACAACCTGCAGTAGCATGCCTTGTGGAATAATTGTGGGTATCTAAAGGATAGTTTTTTGTAAAAAAAAATAGTCTTTGTTGAGAGTAAATAGTGATAATCACAAGGCAAAAACACATAAAAACAGGATATTTCCATGGAAAACATTAAGGTTATTATGTTCATAAGGCATCTGTTGCATTTAAAAGCTTTATTCCAGTCTCAAATAGAAATAAAACTGGGTGAATAGAGTTGTCATGTATCATGTTTTTTAAATAATAAGCAAACACAAGTAAACAATGTTTCATGGAAAACATTAAGCTACAAGGTTATTATGCTCATAAGGCATCTGTTGCATTTAAAAGCTTTAGTCCAGTCTCAAATAGAAATAATTGGCTTCAGTTGCTTGACCTGAAAGGTAAAAACTTCCTCTGCACACAAGGCTTGGTCTACATCGCTTTTGCTCTGACACCATAGTTCAATCTTTGCTCTATAACCCAAGAGGAAACTTTGGGGAGAAAAAAAGTGCTGTCTCAATTATTCCAAATTAACATTTATCATACATAAAAATGCTACTTTTCACTTAGAAAAAGTATTTTGAAAACAAAGGTGTCATGAAAACAAAGCAGTTTCCTTTTAAGCTTTATTCCAGTCTCAAATAGAAATAAAACTGGGTGAATTGATGTATCTTGGTCATGTTTTTTTTTTTTAAATAATAAGCAAACACAAAAAGGTAAATACATGAATGAATGCAGAATTGTAGTAATAATGAAAGTGGTCAAACTTACGAAGATGCTTACAGTCTTATCACTGTGGTGCTGTTGCTGGAGCTGCTTCATCAGGATGCTCCTCTTCTTGTCTTTGCAGCGCTTGTTCTGGAACCAGACCCGGATGACTCTGGGACTCAGTCCGGTCATCTCCACCAGCTGCTCCTTCATCAGGGCGTCCGGCCTCGGGTTGGCGTTGTAGCAGGTCCGCAGGGTGTGGAGCTGCTTCTCGTTCAGCACCGTCCGGACCCGGGTCGTCTTCTCAGACTGCTTGTGGACGTGGTTCCGATGCGGAGCCTGCCGCACCGTGACCGGGTCTGCAGAGGAAAAACATCCGTCAGAAACTGCACAAAAGCTCCAGTAAACCTGTCAAACTCTGATACAGTTACTGAGCAGAACATTAGTCTCAATCTGCACTGTTTTGCCTTTTGCATCTTTGTTTTATGCAATAATATTTATCAGCCTGGCATGACTTTTTATGTTATAAATGTCTGCAATAACTTAAAACCAAAGGTTAAAGAGAAGTTCCTAGATTATAAAATATTTTGATTTACATCTTGCATGGAAATAAGAACGAAATTGTGTGCATGATTTTTTATACAGTTACTTAGCAGCCCATTAATCTCAATCTGCACTGTTTTTGCATTTTACATCTTTGTTTTATGCAACAATATGTATCAGCCTTGCATGATTTTTTATTATATAAATGTCTGCAATAGCTTCAAACCAAAGGTTAAAGAGAAAAAAACTATTAGGAAGTTCCTATATTATAAAATATTTTGATTTATATCATGCATGGAAGTAAGAATGAAATTCTTCTCCATAATATACAGAGGTGGAAGACGTTTTGCATGAATTTTTGATACAGTTACACTGTTAAGAATTTCCCAGTAAAATAACAGTAAAGAACTGGCAGCAGGGTTGCCTTTATGTTACTGTAAAATGAACATTATTATACTGTCGCTGAAATTTACAGCTTTGTACTGTTAATGAAAATACAGTTTGAACTGTATTAATTTCACAGTATTTTACAGTTAATTTACTGTTTAAAGATACATTATATAGCTGTTTGTTTCACCTTTCTTTTAATGCACTATTTAGGTTGTATTTTTTACATACATTTTAATAAACATTATTTTTGCATAGATGAATAGACTTAGCAGGTTACAGACATAGGAATAGTCACACTAAATACAATTAAAGGCACTTGTTAGGAAAAAGGCTATAATAGACTTGTTGACACTTTTCCCAAAATGTCTGTCTATAGCTGTCTACAAGCACAGAATGCAAACCAGAACAACATGTGAGTGAAGGACAGAGCTAATTCACTGATTTACAATCATGTACAATGTACAAGCCTCACGTGCAGATCAGGTCCCAGAATTAAAACAATACTGCATGAAACTGTTACTGATGATACTTTAGACAGCTGATCAGCAGTAAAGTGATGTTTTTTAAGAATGCATTATAGTTCAGTTAAAAAACGGCCTATGAGAGTAATTTAACAGGTTTTCTTTTGTATCAACAGTAAAGCACTGTTTCTTTAGCAATAACAGGTTAATACTGTTGAAATCCTGCTGTAAATTAACAGCAATTGTTTACAGTGGGTCAGACTTTGATACAGTTACTTAGCAGCCCATTAATCTCAATCTGCACTGTTTTGCCTTTTACATCTTTGTTTTATGCAATAATATTTATCAGCCTGGTATGATTTTTTATGATATAAATGTAGCTTAAAACCAAAAGTTAAAGAGAAAAACTATTGGAAAATTCCGAGATTATAAAATATTTTGATTTTGCATGGAAATAAGAACGAAATTCTGCTCCATAATATACAGATGTGAAATTCCCAAAGACTAAACTACATGTTTTTTTTTTTTTTTTAAGATTTGCGTTTTGCAATTTAACCATCAAGTCATGCATTGCTGTTGTCAGCCTATAATGATCCTTAACCGTATCGCCATAAAAAGGAGGCTGTTTTTTTTTCACCAAATAGGCCTCAATTACATTTAAAAAGCGCAGCTGGAATATGAAATCCCACCTGGAGGCCTGCAGTCTCTCTGCACTGAGCTGCTGTGTTAAAGGTATTTCTTTAAAGTAGGAAGTTAGTGAACATTATTCACACATTTGCTTTGTTCTGTTTCTGTTTGGCGTGCAGGCGCCTCAGGATGGCAGCTCTGCAAATACACACACACACACACACACACACACACTGACATATAGGCTATAGTCTGTCTGCCACAGTGTGCTTGTGTGTGTGTGTATATAGGCTCAAATAGGCCTACCAGATTATTCAGATAATGGCAACAGAGCAGGTTAGAGCTAATGAGATCAATTATGAAATTAGCCTGAAGAAAGGTCTCATCAGCACACACACACAAACCAAACCTGTCAACCACAAACTAATCTGGATGTTAAAGAAAGCTAAACAAAATCCTTGACAATCTCAAAATATGAGAATTTCTTTCATGCATTTATTTTTATTCAGGAATAAACTGACGATTTTATGATGTTCTGGTAATATTATAAACAATTGGTTTAAGTAAAATAAATAAATACAAATAATAGTAATAATAAAAATCCTTGACAATCTTACATTGATTTTTTTATTTCGTTTTTTCTGAACTTAAGCATTTTCAGTAAAACTTTTTATTTTTATTTAAGTTGTAAAATATGAGAATTTTTTTTCATGCATTTCTTCTATTCAGGAATAAACTGATTTTATGATGTTCTGGTATTATCATGAACAATTGGCTCAAGTAAAATAAATAAATAATAAGAATAAGAATAAGAAATTTCTTTCATTTTATTGAGGAATAAACTGCGGATTTTATGATGTTCTGGTATTATTATAAACAATTGGCTTAAGTAAAATATAAAATAATAATAAGAAATAAAAAATAATAATACAAAATAAATAAATAGAAATAATCATAATAATAATAATAATGATGTTAATATTCCGACCTGCCAGGTGCAGCGGTCTGTTGGAGTGGATGTGTCCCGGGCTGATGGGGCTTCCTGCGGAGCTCCTCTCCAGCAGCAGGCTGTGGTCTGCCCGGCACAGCAGCTCGTCTTCCCGCAGAGAGAACTCGTCTCCCGGCAGCAGCTGCCTGCTGCACACCGAGCACCGGAAACACTCGATGTGGTAAACGTTATCCCGGGCTCGCATCACCAAGTCGCTGCTGCTGAAGCCCAGGTTGCATTTTGCGCATTTTATTCCAAACAACCTGGAAAATTAAGGGGGGAAATGTCAAAGAATTAAAAATCTAGGAATAAAATGCAACAAATAAAAAAGAAAAAACTTTCGGAGGACAACTCAGAGTTGTAGCCTATATCTAAATGAGTTTATGCTATAATTTCCTTTTTTATTTTAATGGATTAATGTGCTGCTAAAGACATGTAAATCCAGAGGACAGATGGTCATTTTGTAATGGGTTATGTATGAATAAATGTGATGTGTTTTGGGTTTTTTTGTCTGATGGGTCTTACTTGTCTATGGTAACAGTATGTCTATTGTATGTGTATTTTTTCTCAAACTGAGCTGCCTATGGATGCACAATTAATTTCAGTGCAAACTGACAATACAGTTGTATCGTATAACAAAAATACTGTGGAGTGTAATTTCTATTTTTGTGTAATATTGTGCAGTTAAAGTACAAAATGCACAAATGTCTGCTGTTTTTTGTGCACTTTTCTTCCTTATGTCCAAATTAGTCTCTTTTTTTTAATTAGGTTTATCCTCTTCATAATATAAAGTATTATCTTTACACTTCATGTCTATAATCAGGGAATATTCTGATTAAACTCCTACCTTACATAATCTCTTTTGCAATAGGTTTTTCCGTCCCGGACGAAACAAGTGCAGTTCTCATCCAGGTACTGGCTGCACTCTGCACACTTCAGGCAGGCTGCATGCCACTCCAGGTCGGGAGAGACTCTCAGGATGTACTGGTCATGGATCTGACTTCCACATCCGACACACATCGCGAATCCTGGCTTCTCTGCAAAAAGAAAAACGCAGCCAAATATAATCACAAACATTTTATGCATTTATTCCTTCCTTTTTAAAGTCCAGTTTTGCAGTTTTGCAGTGAAATTCCTCTATTTTTGCAGACCGGACAAGTCTTGGTGTTATGTAACAGATGAAGACTTCTTTCTTAAAATAAAAAAAAATAAAAAAAAGTGCATCCTTAATGCAAAATGATATGCTACTACACAATATTGCACCATTAAAAAAAAAAAACTTTACTAATCGCTGCACTGCTGAATATATATATATATCATGTAGCACCATAATGCCACCGTGACGAAAACAAAATCTGCACACTTGAAACTCCACCGAGCAGTTCAGCTTTACTTACTTTTGGAATGATCCCCCATATCACCCAAGAAAGAAGAGCTGAAAATAATATCCACCATACAGGACGGATAAAGGGGGATTGTGGTAGATGCAGAAAAAGATGTGAGGAGATGACTGGCCCTTCGGCTGCCTCCCTGATAACGTGTGTCTCTCCGGACTGGGAGGGTGGAGGAGGAGGAGGAGGAGGAGGAGAGGAGGTGCAGTGGAGGCTGCAGGGTCCCACACGCTGCTGCTATGACGTCATGACGTCAACACCAGACGCTCCAATCATCCTGCTGCATCTCTCAACCTGTACAAATAAATAAACCCATTGCATATTTATGTTTGTATGACAAAAGCTTAAGAATGCAGATTTTGTTTCTTCGAAAGATTCAAGGAAAAAATATATAATTAAATTAAAATGTTTTAACACCATGGAACCTTTTTGATTCTTTAGATGCACATTCATGATAGTGATAATTATCACCATTATCATCATCATATCCTCCTGAGACCCAGCCCATTGACATGTGTCCTCTTTTGCATATCCTCTTCTTACCTATTCTATCAACCCCTGGTGTATTGTAAAGAGGACATCCTAGGCTTTCCAGTGATATGGCATGTGTTTTTTTTTAATCAGTTTGAATGTATTCTTGGTTTAATATCACTCTACAGCCATAATCTGTTAATTTTTTTAGTCTTTTCACACTGAAATAGTCCTGTAGTCCACTACAGTAGACAATAAAAATAAAGTTTAACAAGCCTAAATTGTTAAGATTTTCTTTTTAACCCTAAATAGGAAGGAAATCACAAACAAAAGTAATTGAAAGACACTTTTTTAACTCGGTTCCCAGGAGGATATACTAAATACATATTCAGTATCTACCCTTCCAAAAAAAAAGTCTGAATCTGTCTAGTTAAACTAAGGTTACGTTTCTTGGGTCACACAATAACTGATTATTGATAAGAAATATATTATCAAGGCAAGACAAGGCAGCTTTATTTGTATAGCACATTTAAGCAATAGGGCAATTCAAAGTGCTTTACATAAACATTCAAGAACATTGCAAAAAAAAGTGCAAAAGAACATTAAGACATAATTTAAACAGTTATAGAAATATAAAAACATTATCAGGGTATTTTTTGGTCCATAATACAAATGATTACATGTCTAGATTGTTAAACTCTCCTGCACAGAATCACACATGTAGGTAATAGAGTACTTGGTGAGGGATTTTGATATCGTTTTCCTTTAAAATTTGGATTCTAGCTGTTCTATATATCTTAGGTCCAACATCAATATTATTACATGTTATGATGGGAAAATTATGTTTCTTGAGAGTCACATTGTTCTGGCATTAGTCTTTGAGTTGGAGGCAAAAAATAGTGCAAATTACAGCCTTGATATATATTTTTTAATATTAAATAATAAATAGTAACATAATATAGTAAGTAATATAATAAAAGTCAATCAATTCTTGGAGTCATTTGTTTTTTGCACATAAATTCAGGAGGATCTGAGGACAGTCTAGTGTGCTCCGTCCAGGTTGCTCATCTACTCGAGAACGAGGCCATCTATTGGAGGAAAAGCAGAACTACAATTATCAGAGCAGCACATTTTAATTCAATCTATGGATCGATCTGTCTAATATGAGCTTGAAAACTAAAGATCTTAACTAAACGTCCTTCTTGCATGTCTAGGCTGCATCCAATTTCAATCTGCAATCCACATTATATATATAGGCCTAAAAAAAACAATTGTTCTGAAAATTAAATGTGTCAATGCAAAAGCTAAAAAATAACAATATTAGATTAACAAAAACATTATTATTGTTTGTCAATTTCCATTGACAGGCTCGATCTGTTTGAATATTTGCACAATACCAATGTTTGCACAGTTTTTTCTTCCTGTATGCTACCTTTTCTTCCTTCATCCTGCAGACTAGAGTAGAGCTACTAGAAACAAACACTTCTCCTCTGTGGCAGCAACATTTTCAAGGTTCTCCTGCAGTTTTCTATGTTGGCTATAATCTCATCCTCCACTTGCCACCACAGGTTGAACCAATATACTACACCTCTGACTTTTTATTATTCCTCCCTGAAATAATGACTCTTATTTTGAAAGCCACAAGCCAGATCTGCTCTTCCTGTTTCAATCAGTGGCTTGATTGGTTCGCGACTCAACTACAACTTTAGTTAGCTCACAAGTCGACCTGACTAATATAGGCCTATGTCCATGTGTAAGAGGGGAAGTGTGGGTGAAATGGTGAGTAGAAATATATTAATGTGACTCAGACACGGTGACGTGTCTGTTAATGTGGTTATTTTGCTGCAAGAATAAGGTGATTTTAGGTAACTAAACTACCAGCGTGGCTGTGTGATTAGGGTTAAACTAAGTGGGCTGTTATCCCTCAACGTTGTCTTACAGGTGAGTTGAGGCTCAAGCTATGGTTAATGTCGTGTAAAAAAGGATTAGGGTTAGTATATCAGCCGATTTGCATTACTGCCAAACAAAAACATAGTATTTTGGTAGGTTTTTGATTGATTTCCCAACTTCCAGAGGGCATTTTTCACTAAAGTATGACCTTTTTATTTTTTTTCAACATACTGTATGACTATGACTTTTTTTCTTTTTTTTTGACATACTATAATATGAGTTTTTTTTATATTTTTTTCAACATACTATGCTGTGACTTTTTTTGCATTTTTTTAGACATACTATTCAATGACTTTTTTTTTTTTCCGACATACTATACTATGATTTTTTTGCATTTTCTTTACAAACTATGCTGTGCCTTTTTTGCATTTTTTGCGACATACTATAATATGACTGATATAATATAACTTTTTTTTCTAAATACTATAATAAGACCTTTTTTTTTCGACATACTATACTATTAAACCAGCTGCTTTGCTAGCAGGCTAAGGTATCTTCATGTCACTATGTGCAGTTGTTGTGCAGTTTAGTATTCCTGCCATCAGATCTGCTGTAGAAAATGCTTTTGGCCTTTGACAGGGCTGAATTTACTGACACTTGATTGTCCATTAAACCATTTTTAATTGCCATGAAAGAAAGAAGCATGGCCAATGACCTCAATGCAGGTTGTTGCAAACTGCCCAAGCAATGAAAGTTAACATCCCATTATTGTAGAGGGTATAATTATTCTTGCGTTATCATTTTACACTTATAAATGTCTAAAATGTTCTCTTCAGGCCAATCTCCTCTGGAGCCCCCTTTTTGTTGCAGAGCACAACAAACTGACCCCCTGTTACACTGAACGCCATCACTGCCAGCAAGGTGGGAGGAGAAGTAGTCTACTGTGTCAGGCCTGATAGCTGATACCAATTGTAAGCCTGCAGTATTTTAACAGGACCTAAAACTAAGAGGTGTAAAACAAGGATACAAAGAATACTTGCAGCTGTCTGCCATAACTGGTGCATGCTTATTAAAGATGTCCTGTATCTCCTGTTTGTGTGGGTTGTTGCAGGCTCCTGTATGTTTTTTTCTAAAGACATAAAAAATAGCTTTGCAGAGACGCTGTTTGATGTGGAGAGTAATCCATCATTGCAAAAAACGTAGCAACCTATAAAGTGCACAAACAAAAAGTGATACCTGAGCTACACTTAGACCTGACAGGAAGGTAGTGAGTTCAGTTTGGATGCATGAACTGGCATAACTTCACTGAGGTCATTTGCAAAACAGCAGGAAGTGCTTTTATTTTCTTTTGAGCAAGGTGGTTAAGGAGATCAGTAAGGTCAAAGGGGTCACGATACTAGTGGCACAACATGATTCACACCAAGGCCTTCTACCACGTGAGTTATGTGGTTTTCTATGCTGGTTTTTGACAGAAGAGAATTAGAATTAATAATACAGTATATAGATGTTATAGTTTATTGTGCATGCTGTCATACAAAAACAATTTGTTATTATCATTTGGTATATGATTGAATATTACCCTGCATCACTGCCGTGTAAAAATCAGTTTTTGGTTCACACCAAATTACAAAGACATTAAACTGACTTTAGCATCTTAAAATAAGTTTAACTTCACACACTTCTGTGCAGGAGTCTCTGCTATTGGAAAGTTGAGTAATGTCACATCTGACACCTGTCAGTGGCGAAAAAGATGATTTCTATAGTGAGAAAATTCTCTCTTTCTCTCATGATATACAGTACATGTCATGACTTCAGTGTTTCGGGCCTGAAAAACTGAACATTGCAATTAATATCACAGTGACAATGACCTTTAATTTGTGGAAATGTGAATGTTGTCAAGGGTTACCTTTTTTCACCTGTTAACCTCATACCTGGCTCAAAAATATGGCACATTGACATCAGCTTAAATCTGTCTTCTTATGCAGTTTTAAATATTGTTTAATAAAAAAGTTTGCTCTATATCATTAGTTTACAAAAGAAAGTTGTTGGCTACTGAAATTAATTTGCTCAAAATCAAATTTAGTGAGTCCAGACTCACTCTCAGTAGAATAATTCTGTTATTCATAGTGTTTGGGCGTGCATAAAAAATCAGATATTATATTATGCAGATTGGATTTTGCAACTTTAAGTATTATGTCTCAATGTTCTAATGCATCTAAAAGTTTTTTTTTCCTTTTTAATGAGTGACTTCATCCTGTATTCTGTGATTGTTCAATAGAACTGTCAGCTCGTACATCTAATGGTATTTCAATTGAATTAGGATGCATTAAATTAAATCTTAGGTATTTTAATGCAGCTCATATTGATCTTTATTTCTAGGCTTTACTCTGTTTAGTAGTAGAACAAGGTGCAGCATGTGGCTAATTCAATGTGACGGACCCACTTGCATCAGTCACTTTAAATGTACTATAGGTATGCTGAGAATAGAGTAGTATCGTATTCAAGCCACTTTTATTTCTTAATGTAAAAGTGGGTTGAATATAAAAGAAATTTGCTGCAGATTGTTTTAAAACTGGGCTGAGCATTACCTCTTCTATGCTTTTATATAACCTTTTCACCCTGCCCTTAGAGAGCTCATTATAACCATTACTTTACCTTTTATAGTCTCTGTCACTGTTACTAAAGATCTGCGAGAGCTTTGTACTGTACAGTACGCCTAAACACGTTGTGGCTCCCTTTACAGATTCTCCTCCCAAGAGTATCTACTGAGCTGGATGTGGCTACTATTTCAGACATCACTGAGGTCAAATCCCAAGATGCTTTTGTCAGGACCACGTCTACTAGTAAGCCTTTTGTTGTGATGCAGTAAGTTGGCGTAAACAATGAAAACGTAAAGAGGACTAATGAAAGGCGCACCAACTGAACTGATACCACTTTAACACCATCCAACTATTTGCTCAAGGTTCTTTGTAGCAAACTTACATCTCTGTCTTTGCTACTTTTTCCCCTCAAGGATAACTTAGAAACCAACTTTATGGAAACTCATCATAATGATATATCATGCCTGATTAATTATTGTAAAAGCATGCATTAAGTGTGGTGCACTTAATCATTCAAACCTTTTGGCAAAGTTTTGATCGTGATGCTGTGACTTATTTATGCCTGCTGTATTGTATATAGCATTTCCCACAATGCATAGCCTGCGCAGTAGAATCAAATATTGAATGTAGACTAAATTATTAGGTGCACTCATAGTTTTGCTAATGCTGCAGGTCACGGGTTAAGTTTATTAGCGTTTCATATGTATTCAATATACAGTGACAGGAAATGTCCCAGGCAGCATTATTGTTTGTGACCTGTTAATGACTGCTAGATCAAGCCCAGCCATCCTAGCTGTCACTCTAGCATAAAAGCCTCCCTGAAGAATCTCTAATCACAATTTGATGGGGCCCATTAACCTCATGAAATATATATGTGTGACTGAAATCATCCACTTAAACTTTGGCAAGAGCAAAATGTTCTTGTTTGGAATTCCGGGGGGGCGGTTGGGGGGCTCTCCTGGGCTGCATTACTGAACTTTTCACAGCGACTCGTTGTCTCTTGAATGTTTTAGGGTTCTATGGCACGTTGCCTTTATTGTCAGACGGTACCTATAAGTAATCTACTATGCCAATTCCTTCCATCTCCCCCGAGCTTGATTCAGTTGAGGTCGGGCCAATTTGTTTATGTCCGTTGGAGCATCTTTATTTAATTTTTTAAATAATAAAAGGATGAAGTGCTGCTATTGAACAGGTTAATACCTCTTTTTTTTTTTTTAAATATTATTTTTTT
>CAKAOI010049365.1:0-13677 GCA_916701655.1 Sebastiscus albofasciatus
CCTCACTGATCACCTGTCTCTGTCTCCCCATCTCCTGTCCTCTCCCCTCACTGATCACCTGTCTCTGTCTCCCCATCTCCTGTCCTCTCCCCTCACTGATCACCTGTCTCTGTCTCCCCATCTCCTGTCCTCTCCCCTCTCTGTTCATCTAAATAAAATAAAAATATAGCCAAGCCGAATGGGAGATGATACACCTGAACTCATATAATTTCATAATGCAAGCTCTGATTGATCCCAAATCTGTTGTGACAGTGGACAGGGAGTATTTTAAGGGATGTTTCTCAAAAATCATTTTGTTGTGCTTTTATACTAAAAGTCAAATATTTGTCTGAACTCTCAAATATCAACATCAGCCTCAGATGTGTCACACAAGTGTATAAAAAGCAGAGGCAGAAGCAAAGGGCCATAAACTTTTACATATCTGACTGGAATTCATTCTGCAGAACTGACGCAGAAATCTGTAAAATCGCCAATAAACCCTGAACGTGTCACGCTGCCTGTAACTGATATACAACCAGCCCGCATTTAGAGTTGGCTCTCAGGAGCAAAGTGCAGAGGGGTGGGCGGAATAATGTCCCCCAGTCACACTAACCATGGTTGTGATGTCATTAAATACATAAAAGAGTATAGCAGATCATTGATAAATAAAGAAGGAGCTGCCCCCGATCTACTGCAGTGTTACTCTACAGTTCTGGAAATATTACAAAAAGATTACACAGAAAAGCAGACTGCAAAAAGAGGATCAAGTTACATAACCAGAAAGCTGGGCGTGTCTAGTCTCATGAGCAAGTTAGACATTTTTTGAACAGTGATGATCATCTCTAGTAGGGATGCACCTTTTTTCAGACCGAGTACAAGTACTTACATTTGGGTACTCGCCGATACTGAGTACGGATACGAGTACTTCTCTGTGCCAAAAGAGCCTCGTTAACAGCCAGCTGGAGGGTGTGAGCGACACACGGCAGGCTGGGGAGTCCCGCATACGAGGCGATGCGCCGCGACCGGTTCTAGGTCGGCTTGGAAAGGATCGGGGCGAAGGTGGAGGATCGCGGCCGCAGCTTTATAGCGCTCCCTGCCTGGACTTCGCTGCACCGTGGAAAAGGGCTAGCTGCGCCCTCTCTCCCCGCTGGGGAGGGACGGTGCAACTGTCGATTGGGGCGGACTGTCCTCAGTGTGCACCAACCGTGTCGTGCCGCGGCCCACGTAAAGGCTCCAGGGGTCTGCGGCGATGTCGGCAACCCACCCGACCCGTCTTGAAACACGGACCAAGGAGCCTAACGTGAGTCAGAGGGTGCAAGCAAAACCCCGTGGCGCAATGAAAGTGAGGGCCGGCGCGCACCGGCTGAGGTGGGATCCCAGCCCAGCGGGGTCGGGCGCACCACCGGCCAGTTTCATGGGGGAGGTGGAGCGTGAGGACCCGTAAGATGGTGATGAGAGGTTAACGTCACATCGGAGATGATAATCACATGCAGTTTGGGGCAAGTCATAGTCAAGTCAGCACATTATATCTGTAAAGTTAAAAAGGAACAGCCTCCTACCATTATATGTCACTCTGGGTTTGGTTAAGCACAAGACCAGGTGAAGATCCATCTCATCTGAGGACACAAACTTGGAGCACACGGGGCACTTGAAGCCTGCAAGAAAGAAAGGAAACACACAAGCAATGAGTAAGAGAATAATACACTCAGTGGACAGGTGGAAGGTGGAATATGAGGGAATCAGAGTTAAACTGAATCTAGAGTTCTCACGTTGTTTTCTCTTCCCTGCAGCACCTTTTATTGAGGGGTTTGTGGACTGCATTTCCAGTGGTCACTTGTCAGTCTGTCCAGTACTGAAGGTGTCACTCTTCTTTTTCATTCTAGCCTCAGTAGCTACTGATGCCAACTACCCAGTTCATTTATTTATTGCAAACATATAGGATACATAACTATCAGTGGATTTTACTCAAGAAAGCAGCACCCTACCAGACACAACTATATAGGGAGCCCTATTATTTTTAGCATGGGAGGGTACAGTACACAGTACTGTACTGTACTTTGTTATTGTCATCTATAGTGGTTATTTGCATAAAATACAATTCAAATGATTATGATTATTTAAATATTTGCTTTGATTAAAAAGCATCTTTGTAAGTTGTTAGGAAGTTAAACAGGTCATCAGGCACAAGCCTATTTACATTTGAACACATCATGATAACGTTGTAATTTACCTTCACCCAATAGTCATTTTTCCTGAGCAGACTTTGAACGCCTCATAATAATAACTCAATAGCACCTCAGTTGACGATAGCAGCTCCGCTATTTAACCAAGCAGGACTGCGCTGCCCACCAGCTGCTAAGAGCTAACGTTACTAACTCTCCTCCTGTTGATTTCAACACAGATTTATCAGGGAAAGAAAGGGTGCACCCCTCAGGTTTAGTAGCACCATGCTGTTGAGCACTTTTTTTCTGATTGCCGTGGCTCCGGTCCCAAACAAACTGAATCATGATTCAGCGTGCGTATGCGTCATTGTGCCGCGTAACTGTCGGAACATCAGTAAGAGGAATCAATAGTCAGAGAAGCATGACATGCCAAGAAAGTGGACAACTACGGTTATCTATTCCCATCACTAGCGTTTTCCCTTCCTGCCAAAGTGGCAGGAAAGTGGCTGCATGAGAAAATGAGGGAGAAAATCATCAGGACACCCGCCACTGCCAACAATTTACCCGCATTTGGCGGGTGGCGGGTGCTAATTTCAGACCCTGGATCTTGATATATATCGTTATCAAGATATGAAATGACATACTGTCGTGACAGAAGATTTTGACCATGTCGCCCAGCTATCGTCTGACGAAGATTTTGCTTTTTATTGGTTCACAATGAGCTTGTAAACTGGCTACTTGTGAGACAATCCGGTCGTACACGTTGACAGCTAAACATTACATCAATCAGTGGTAGTGTATATAAGCAGACATATTCATATGAAAGGTCACTGATAATTATCTAAATGACGATCCAAACTCTATCCTCCCTAAATGTTTACAGTTACAGTGCTGGTTGTAATTATCCCTTTGTTTCAATTTCCATCACAATCACAGATACACAAATCCTTCAGACTCCACTGACATCACCGAGCCCTTTGTCAAAGATTACCCTCATAGCAACCCTCATCCATCATCCATACAGCTCTGCAGAACGTCACATTATGACTGACAGGTGACAGACGTGCGTACCGTATGTGAAGCTTTCTACAATGGTAAAATCCATCCACATGCTGTGATACTGATGGGATAAATAGATTAGTGCAGCAAGAAGCAGGCGATCCACTGCTTGTCTGACCCATTTAAGTGAAACACAACGCACACATGCTTACACAGGATGTATCTCTCATGATCTCCTGGCCATCTGCTGACAATTAGGAAGGTGTAGTCTAGGTGTATTTATTTGAAAGAGGGATGAGGATGAATTCCAGCTCTGCACGACTCCACAAGTCATTCTGAAAAATGCTAAAAGCCAAAGCTGTGAGGCCGCGTTGACTCATCCAGTAAACTGTATGGAATGTTCACTCCAGGAAATTTAAGTTGCTGCTGTCCTCATGCATGTGTGTCTGAGGTCATACCTGCTCATGGCATGCATTAAACGCCTCTTAAAAGTATGTTTCTCCTAGAATCACTCACATGGGCTGGAACATGTTCACATAAATGAAAAAAAGGTGTTATTTTTAACCCCGGTGCAGCGTATATCTTTCAGTTCCTCTTATTTGTATTGCCCAACAGCAATGCAAACTTTGCTGCTGTGGATTCATATGACAGAATTGATGAAAACAAACAGTGAATTAAGACGACAACGTAGCGCGATTTGAAACATCTGCTGCCTTGAGGCGCAAATACTGAAAGTTGCAGAAGGAAGGTGGAAATGTTTGGATGGTGATGATGATGCAACAGAAAAATATTTTTCTTTTTCTTCATGCAAACAAACCATCAACACCTCATCTGATGAGGAAAACCCTATCATCATCATTGTGCTCTGATAAAAGCCATGAGGAAAAAAACATGTTGATGGTCAAAAAGATCCTTTCACTGCTTAGAGAGGAACAGTGCATCCTTTCTTACGGTTTTCGGTTTCAGTAAGAAGAGGAAGAACAAAAGAGGAAGAGCCAGAAGTATGGCACTGTTCTCAGAATACCAGATTGGATGTTTTTTGTGTGTGTTTTATACTCCATACTGATACTTGCTCATTTGGCTGAAAACAAAGGTGGTTTCCTTTAGTTCCTGAAAACGTAATGTGACTTTGTTAAAGCTTTTACAGTGGCTGCGTGTCACATGTGTGTTGCTGATTTCTTCTACTTGCGTCCTCGTTGCGTCGTCTTTCAAAAAATGCATTGGCTATTTGTTTACCGGTGTGTTTTTGAAGGAGGTAGATGAGGAAGTAATTGGGTCATGTGAACTGCAGACTAAAGAGCCTGTCATCAACAAGAGGATGTGTGCAGTAGGCATTGCAGCAGATGTGGTTTTTCCACATTTGAAGAGGCTTGTGTGAAGGTTTGTTGTTGTGCACGCAAGATTGAGATGACAGGTGCTGGACCCATACAATGGGGCTTTGGGCATCGGGAACAGTGTTAACGCCACCCAGTAAAAAAACTCCCATTACAGAAACTAAACAGAGCTGCCTAACAAGCATCAGGCCTTCAGTAGATTCTCCTCACTCAAGAGAACCTCTCAAGTAAATATATCCCCTATCCTGGTGGACGCCTGCTGGAAGCCAGGGATGCAAATGAGAATCTACTTGGGCCAAAATCCACGAGTGATAGAACTGCTCTCGTTGGGTTCCTTTAGCCAAAAGAAAAACCGAGGGGGGAGAGGGGAGACCAGAAATGAACTGGCACAGAACTGTGACAGACAAGCTAGCCACTGAACTGAAGTTGGGTTGAGGCTCAACATCTGAGGCTCAACATCTTGCCAAGGAGAGGGATCAATGGAAGGAGCTTACAGTGGCCTTATTTGACACAGGGGACGAAGAGAATTAAGTGAGCAAGTTATCTCCACATTAGGCCAAATAAACAGCAAGTATGCAAACACAAATGGCATCCAGTCAGTTTGGAACAAGTTTTGCATCTCATATCTCATTGCAAACACACATACTGTATGGATAAATGCATGGTCTGCTAGTCTGTTGTGTAATAAATGGTTGTGCTTCATAGTGATTGGTTGTACTAATAATACGGTCATCCCTTCATTGATTTGGTTAAATGAGTAAAACATTTGGAAAGATGCATCTGATTCCCACAAGACTTAAACTGGTGGATATCCAACACAGAGTACAGCGATGTTCCGAGAGGTGAATCTGTGAAGAAAGCTGCAGTTGTTTCATCCAACATCCACATACTGTATGTATCACGCTATTTTTATTTAAGATTTTTAAAAACAACCTTTTAACGCCAGGATCAATAGATTTGCTTCATTTGAGTCTATGCTGAGGTAGAAGGAAGTTACCGCATTTATTGTTGTAGTCTGAGTAACGTGACATCATATCCGTTCTGTATACGTCAAAAACCAAAACAAACCGCAGCGAGCCGAAACGAGAAAGTATAAAACGGCGGAGGGTCTGCGTGGATACGACCTGCACCTTCACATGTTAAATACAAAGTGGTAAACACTAGACCTCCAGTAAAGTATGGAAACTAGGGATGTCCATAATTAACCATTTAACCGTTAACCGACATTAAGCATTTTGACCAATTAACGCTATTGGTTAAAACGGTTAAAAGAAGTGTTAATAATTAACTCAAAAGAACTCAAATAAACTGTCCACACACTGCTACACCTACGTTCACAGCTAGAACGTCACCAACAACCTCACACTCACCGCTGCCAGACACACGGTCTGTTGGAAACTCACTAAAGTTACTCAGACTACGTGTGGCGGCGGCGAGCACGAAGCCTCCGGCAATGCTAGAGCTGCTAACGTAGCACAAATACACACACTGTTTGTTGGACACTCACTAAAGTTATGCCGGCAGACACACAGCTGACAACCTGCTAAACTAAACTAAATGTGCGGTGGAGACTTTTCACTACTTTTGGAAACTCCACCACAAATCGCCGGTCACTGGAGTGGTCCTAAAATCAATTCTTTTCTCCTGCATCCTATTCTCTGTGCTGACAAAGACCAATGTGACACACACAAGCTCTACACACTGTTAACCACAACTCTTCAGTTTGGACTGTATAAGCACCGTGTCACTGCTCCCCATCTAATCTGCTGCTTGGAGAGCATCCCAGGGTTCCGGGTTCATTATCCGCTGCCTTTAACTCAGCTCCCCATCCACCTGAATCAGCACATCCTGGACTCCATGCTATTAAATGGGATTTATGAATCATCATTTAATCGATCAGTTTGCTGATCATCGACAAACCTGGCAGCCCCCCGTCGCACAACACAGGCACTTTAATTCCCACTTTATTTTTTCACAAAGGCAGGCAAATTCTCAAGTTGAAAATTGCCCGAGATAGTAGTAGGTGAGTGTGTCAGAGGGCGGGCATCGATCAGGACGAGCCAAATAACGTCATCTGTTTCTGCAGTGCTCCTCTCTCCTCTCCTCTTTATTCTCTGGACCACCAGTTAAAATCAAATGAATTCTTTGGTCTGTATGGGCTTGTTTCTGATAGTGAACAAGACATTTGCCAAAGCTGAATTTAGGTATGTCTAGTTTTCTCTCAGAACACTTGAATTACAATATGCTAAAAGGTTATTATGGGATTGTTGCCCAATGATGCCAAACACACTCTGCCTACTGAAGTTTTAAGTAATAGTACTACAGCTGTAGTACCAAAACAGTTACTGAAAGCAACACGTTGACTGCACCAGTTGGGACCAGGATTGTTTCAGATTTTCAGAAGTTATTCCATCAGAATAACGTGAAAGATATTATATTCACCTATATGGACTTTGGGGGGGGGTTTCTACTGTCTCCACATCCACCAGTGCGGTCAGTAAAAGTGACAGTAAAGGTTTCACCAAGTGTGTGTGCTGTTAATCATCTGCCATCTGACACTCAGCAGATGGACAACACTTAACAAAAACAGCAAGGGGTGGTTTAAAAAAAGACAGAAGGCTGGCAAACAAACCAAAGGCTTTAAGTGTCTGCTGACTGGCTCTTCATGCTCTACATGTGGACGGGGCATGGCTGAGTGTTGCCATAACAGGCACAGAATACACTCACACACAGTAAACCGAGCCTAGTTAGTCTGGAGTACACTACCTCAGTGTTTTTACTTTGCCTGTATGTGTGTGTGTGTGTGTGTGTGTGTGTGTGTGTGGTCTGATCAGCAGGAGGGCTGTACTGGAACACAATGAAGTTCAAAGCAGCAGATTGTATGATAATCAAAAACCCGCAGCTTAAACACACAAACTATTTTACATCTACTGTTAAAGGTCTTATTGATGAATTATTGAAAAAGATAAAATACATCCACAGAGCTTTTAGAAACTTGCAGAATAAAAGGCTTTTCTTCAAATAATTATTATGATTGTGAATTAATCTTTTTAAAAAAAGTTGAATGTTTTGTTTATCTCTGTGGAAGATATCTGACGTTTGGGTTCCACTTCTAACGAGGCTTGTGGGCAGGGTCTGAAATGAACTTTTCCCACTTCCTGCCACACTTAGAAATTGTATCTGCCACTTTTGAAATCTCTGTGCTAAATGAAGGAATACAATTTTAGATCTGATGTCATTCAATGTTCAATATATTTCACATAAAAAACATTATATACATGGTAAATTACAGTGTTGGAATTACACCATGGAGGGAGGGTACTGTACTTTGTTATTGTCATCTATAGTGGTTACTTGCATAAAAACACGCAATTCAAATGATTATGATTATTTAAATATTTGCTTTGATTAAACAAAATCTCGGTAAGTTGTTAGGAAGTTAAACAGGACATATTTCTCTCTCTATTATCTATTTTATATTGCTGTGAAAACATCTCCTTCAAACAACTGGATATATTCTAGTTTCTCAAAAAACTTAATTTTATGTATTACATTTGATCACATCATGATGACGTTGTAATTTACCTTCACCCAATAGTCATTTTGCTGAGCAGACCGTGAACGCCTCATTATAATAACTCAATGGCACCTCCGTTAAAGTTAGTAGCTCCGCTATTTATCCAATCAGGACTGTGCTGCCCACCGGCTGCTAACTGCTAATGTTATGAACACTCATCCTGCAGATTTCAACACAGATGAATGATGATCCTGATGATTTCACCCGCCACTGCCAACAATTTACCCGCATTTGGCGGGTGCCAATTTCAGACCCAGCTTGTGAGCCAATAGTAAAACAACGTTGGTATCACGTGGCGTCTCTGTGTTGTCAGCGATCAAGTTGCCAGTTAGTGTGGAAAAAAACGGATGAAAGGCTGAGTTTGTCACTGGTGTCTCCATCAGGCTGCAGGATACGTGAATAGTTACCATAGCAACAAGTGACAACTGACGTTAGCACATATTAGCTGTCTTAGCTTAATCGCCCGAACAACAATAACCCATAAAATTACAGTTCGGCATATTTAAAGGGCAGCTTTGGTATTATTTTGGTCCTTAGTTTCCCTTGATTTTTTGTGACTAATGGGGACAACACTTTCTGAAACTGGTCCACTATTGAGGAAGAGCGCTGCAGCAGCCGTCCGCTAAATAGGCTCTAGTTATATTTTGTTTCTGTCGAGTTTGACTGAAGTGTGTTTTACGATGCTCTGCCCACACCTAATGTAGTGACATAGTGACCATCGTAACCGTCGAACATATCGTGTAGTCTGATCCTGGCATTAAACACAAAAACATGGGAAAATAAAGTCCAGGATGAAAAATACCAAAGTTATCCTTTAAATATGCCAAATTGTAATTTTATGGGTTATTGTTGTTTGGACGATTATTCACAATCAGAATATTTTTTTTTAGGAAAGCGATACTTTTATTCAGCACCTTTCTAAAAGCTCTGCGCATGTATTGTTATTTTTTAATTATTCATGTACATAAAAATGTTATCAATAAGACCTTTAATAAATTATATTAATTGTCCAAATTCCTGTTGATTTTGTGTGATAGTACCGTATCATGCGTTACTCCGTGATTCCCATCCCTATCTAAAACCATTCACACCCACACCTTTCAACGACAAAGTGGACGGCAACATGTCAGACCGTTTTTGTAACTTTCCACAACAGACAATCACAGACCATCAAGCTCATTTGACTCAGGGACTGGCCAGGTGTGCAAAGGTGAGTAGGTAAGCTCCACATTACAAAGCAGGAAGCAAGCAGCAAACGCAAGGTTCAAAACATCTCTTTCGCTATTCAAATGAAGGGAGTGAGTAACAGAGATTAGGAGAGCAGGTTAGGTAGCCACTGTCTTATCTCATCAAGACAGATTTTAGCTAACCTGGACTGACTCAGCCACTAACACCACGGCGGCTCAGCTCGGTGGTACATGATCTCCTTAAACCTCACACTGACCTGAGGACATTTCTCCAGTGAGACACAACGTTAATGTTCTCAGTATGAGCGAGTGGGCAGGCTTCCCATCACTGTTAATGAATAATGATAGCAACAGTAAAAAGAACTGTCAGACGGCGCTCTGCCTCCAATCTGGCTTCAGCTCTTTGCAGAAAACAAATGAGCAACGAACCAGATCATCAGCCGGCTCCTTTGAACAATCTCAAAGTATTTTGGACAGCTTCCTATCACCTCATCATCACTACAGTTTATCGCTCTGCTCTTCGCTGTAAGGGAGGGACCTGATTAAGGTCATAAATTAAAGCTGAGCGGTACAATCATTGGAGTGTCCTAGTGTAAATAAGAGTCCTAAGTAAATATTCACATGGAGGAAAAGTTTCACAAAATCTTCAGAACAGCAATATTGGAAGTATCACTGATACTGATCACGACTTGTAACGTGTGATAATACAACAAAGCACACATATAATAACAAAGCAGTGCAGTGATTATAGGAATCATCAAACATAATTAACACCAAATCATAATGAACCTTAAATTGTCTGAAAAGGGGCTTAACCCACACAGAGTGTCATCAAGCCAGCTTCTTATTGCTTCTGGCATCATTTGTCTGATTCATTCTTAATTACCGTATTACAACCTAATCAAAAATAACACTTGGTAGTGCCTTTTACAACTTGTTAAACTGATTGAACTTTAGTATGCATTGATATTGTTTGGTGCCACAGCTGAACCATCAGACCCTGTCTGAGGTGAGTTACAGGCAGCTGGTGCTGTTTAACCAGTCTGGCCTCGGTGTAATAATCTACCTGGATACAGTCCTTTTAAAGATACTGTAGAACTCCTTTATGTGGCTTACAAGATGTATTTCTCAACATTCCCTTTGCATTATGACAGCAAAGGAAACAGTTCACAAAATGTTTGGATTTAATGTATTTCAAATTTGGGACAAAAAGACAAACAGGTCTAAAAGGCCCAGACGCACCAAACCAACATCAGAGAACTAGCTTTGTCTAGGCTTTGGCCAAAATGTTGCATTTGAACACACCGCAAAGACGACAGCCAACGGCCAACCGGCACGTTGAGTGAGAGGAAAATAACTCTCTGTGCTTGTAGTCTGTATTCACATTCAAAATAGCAAACCGGAAGACCGAGGACTGTGGATATACAAGCTATGATACATATAGTGTAGGGCTGTCAACGTTAACGCGTTAACACAAATTCATTTTAATGTCACTAGTTTCTTTAACACATTAACGTAACTTGCGATTTTTTAGGTTGTATCGGGCTCCGTTTTAAAGCTGGAGTGAAGATGTCAACCGTGTCATACGAGCATGTCGCGAAGGAGGTTAAATAACGCTCCAAACTTGCGCTAAATTTTGGCGAGGAAAAATTGTCATGGTTATTTTGGAAGGGGTTCCTTGACCTCTGACCTCCAGATCAGTGAATGTAAATGGGTTCTCTGGGTACCCACGAGTCTCCCCTTTACAGACATGCCCACTTTATGATAATCACATGCAGTTTGGGGCAAGTCATAGTCAAGTCAGCACACTGACACACTGACAGCTGTTGTTGCCTGTTGGGCTGCAGTTTGCCATGTTATGATGTGAGCATATTGTTTTATGCTAAATGTACCTGTGAGGGTTTCTGGACAATATCTGTCATTGTTTTGTGTTGTTCATTGATTTCCAGTAATACATATATACATACATTTGCATGAAGCCAGTTCATTTGCCCACTCCCATGTTGCTAATAATATGACATACTTAACAAATCTCCCTTTAGGTACATTTTGAACAAATAAAAAATGTGTGATTAATTTGCGATTAATTAACTAGGGACAATCAAGCAATCAATTGCGATTCAATATGTTAATCGATTGACAGCCCTAGATACATACATTAAATTATGCTCAGCAAAAAACAGATAGAAAATGGAGCGTTATGTTCGGAAAGTGGACTAATATGTTGTGCTGTCGCCGCTACACTTTGAGAAAAACACAGAATAATGAGAGCAACACTGCAGAGGTGTGACTGTCACATTGTGCCGCCTCCGTTCCTCTTGGCAGTCATACACATGTATAGGAGGTGCTGTGTGGAAATGGATAACAGTTTGTTGCTATTGTTATAGAGAGACGTGTACAGAATACGATCTAGAGAATCTATAGCTCTGTATAACATTCAACGCTGATTTATCAAACCTTTGACCTTGCTCCTTTTAGCAGGGAAACAGAAAACAAGAGCTGCAGATGGAAAATGTTTGATTGCCCACGTAAAATGTCCCTCAAAGGTCCTTAAATCCAATTTGTGCCTGGGCCCCGGCCCACTATGAGCACATCCATGAAATCAAATGACTTAGATCTGTATCCATTTGGTGAAACCAGATTGCCGAGCTGTTATCACACTCTGCGATAGGAAGCTATATCAATTCAGATCACACAACGACAACAGGAACGTATTTCCGCCGTGAGGTTGCAGCTTACAGTCTAGCAGGGATGGAAATTCTACAGACATCCCACACATGATAGTTACAGACTTTGGACTATGACATCATCTCCATGTACACCTTTAAATGTGTTCGGTTTTAAAAAACAAGATAAACACAGACAGGAAATGAAGTCCGTAGCTGGTACTCTCCCAGGGTTTTTAAATTCTATGATTAGGTTCGATTCAAGGATTTGAAGAGATCCAGAGTTCAACCCAGACGCTTTAGTGGCGGCCTGAGGGGCCTCATGTATACTCCCAGAGATATTTATTTAGTGCATGTACATGGTTGTTATCAGGAAGGCAAAGCTCTCCTATCAGGCTTGCAATATCTGTGTCTTTTTAGTTGTCTCGCTGCCATTTCCTTCCTGACTGGAGTGCCAAAATGTTGCTACACAACAGACTGATGAATTTATAGTCTCTTCAGTTTCAGTGTGAGGTATCAAGGATGTGGGTGTGCAACACAGGAGATCTTTCAGTGTTCTCTGCAAAAATGTACTTCAATGCAACTGTATTCCTGTACAAAATCTATAATCAACTTGAGCAACATTGGCGCTGCACGGCCGCAAAAATATGTCCGCCGCCGCTGAATTGTTTTCTTTTTACCACACTGCCGTCAGGAGAGAGGAGAGGGCTCCGACTTATCTCTTTAGAAACACTGGACTCTTCATATCCAGGTCAATTCACAGGTCACACACCTGTGAGTAAAGCATATAAATAAACGAGAATCTTTATCTGCATTTACCCGATAATGTCAGCTCAACGTTTAGAACAACAGGAACCAGGTAGATGTCAACATTGAAGCAAGCAATGCTGATCACGGATTCAGTTTTATTATCATTTGCTGAAGGGAAAAGAGTCCTGCAACTTCACGTGACTGTCGCACAGTAACGTTACCGACAGCTTGTTAACTAGTAGTGGTACCATACGGAACCCGGCACACATGTAAACCGCGGAATAATTACACAGTTTAACCATCATCAACAGTTTTCACAGGGACCATTTCTTCTGGAGAAAGTAGTTCCAATTAGGGATTCACCGAAACCGATACCGTCATGTAATCGTACTCGCAAAACGGCTCCGATACAACGGCACCAATGCCACTTTACAGCAGCGTGACGTTAACCTCTCGTCACCATCTTTCGGGTCCTATCGCACGCGCTCAAGCTCCACCTCCCCGACAGTGCGGGCGAGACGGGCCGGTTGTGCAGTGGGATCCCACCTCAGCCGGCGCGTGTCGGCCCTCACTTTCATTGCGCCATAGGGTTTTGCTTGCACCCTCTGACTCGCGTGTGCGTTAGACTCCCTGATCCGTGCTTCAAGATGGGTCGGGTGGGTTGCCGACATCGCCGCAGACCCCTGCCGCCTTTTACGTGGGGCGAATCCTGCCCTGGGGGCACGACGCAGTTGGGGCGCACTGAGGACAGTCCGCCCCGGTCGACAGTCGCCAAGGGCCCCCGGCGGGATGAGAGGGCGCAGCGGGCACTTTGTCTACGGCCCCCAGGAAGTACTCGTATCGGTACTCGGTATCGGAGAGTACCCAAATGTAAGTACTTGTACTTGGTCTGAAAAAAAGTGGTATCAGTGCATCCCTAGTTCCAATGAAAACTGTTGACAACAAGGTCTTTGGATTATCCAGCATAATGGGAAACTGTTTAAGAGATACGAGATTCAAAATGGAGAGAACACAAGCTGTAAA
>CAKAOI010049365.1:13697-30291 GCA_916701655.1 Sebastiscus albofasciatus
CCACTTTACAGCAGCGTGACGTTAACCTCTCGTCACCATCTTTCGGGTCCTATCGCACGCGCTCAAGCTCCACCTCCCCGACAGTGCGGGCGAGACGGACCAGTTGTGCAGTGGGATCCCACCTCAGCCGGCGCGTGTCGGCCCTCACTTTCATTGCGCCATAGGGTTTTGCTTGCACCCTCTGACTCGCGTGTGCGTTAGACTCCCTGATCCGTGCTTCAAGATGGGTCGGGTGGGTTGCCGACATCGCCGCAGACCCCTGCCGCCTTTTACGTGGGGCGAATCCTGCCCTGGGGGCACGACGCAGTTGGGGCGCACTGAGGACAGTCCGCCCCGGTCGACAGTCGCCAAGGGCCCCCGGCGGGATGAGAGGGCGCAGCGGGCACTTTGTCTACGGCCCCCAGGAAGCACCTTCGCCCCGAGCCTTTCCAAGCCAACCTAAAGCTCGTCGCGGCGCACCGCCTCATATGCGGGACTCCCCAGCCTGCCATGTGTCGCTCACACTCCAGCTGGCTGTTAACGAGGGTCTTTTGGCACAGAGAAGTACTCGTATCGGTACTCTGTATCGGAGAGTACCCAAATGTAAGTACTTGTACTTGGTCTGAAAAAAAGTGGTATCGGTGCATCCCTAGTTCCAATGAAAACTGTTGACAACAAGGTCTTTGGATTATCCAGCATAATGGGAAACTGTTTAAGAGATACGAGATACAAAATGGAGAGAACACAAGCTTTAAAACAACAACACCCCCCTCCCCACATACACACACACACACACACACACACACACACACATATCCCCCCCCCCAATTGACTGGTGCAGGTTAACCTTAATCTGTATTTCTCAGGCGTTCCTGGATCATCAGCGTTCAGCACACTTCAGTGAGTCTTTAAATTAAATTCTAACACCATTAACAGAGAGAACACCACACCACCTCACAGTACGTGTGCATGTGTGCTCACTATGGATTCATCCGTGCACCATTATAAGAGACGGAGACTTAACGGGGTTGAGTTAATCATTAGGTGCCTGTCTGCTGACTCACACTCACATTAACAACCTGCCGTACAGGCGTGTGTACTGTGCACGCACGTGTGTTTGTTTTAGTACACACTACACTCACTTATGCACATTGATAAGAATAACCTATTTTAAATTTCTTGATGCAATATGATCAAATAAATAGTACGAATTAAAGGGAACATGTCTCATGGAGTATGAGGATGCAGACAGAGCAATGTCATGACAGCTCAATCGTGACATTTCAGTATCTCGTTATGAAAGATTTTCCAAATACTGTTTAGAGATCAATCTGTATGCAGGACTTGTTCTTGCATTTTCAAAACTTTTTTTACCACACGCCTGTCTGAGCCTTAGTCTTGTCCTTGTTTTGCTGGGGGTCATGACCTCAGTAACTTATGGCCCTGCTATGTGCACACTAACAGTTTGGTAACCATCCTTTAAAGGTCCCCTATTGTAAAAAGTGAGATTTCCAGGTCTTTTATATTGTAAAGCAGGTTTAAATGCTTTATAAATACTGTGAAAGTATCGAAGTGCTCAATATACCGAGAAAGACACACAGCCCGTATTCAGAAATTGTGCGTTTGAAACAAGCTGTTGTGATGTCACAAATATACAATATTTAACGTAAACATTCTTAATGTGTCCCAGTTTATTTCCTGTTGCAGTGTATGTGAATGACATCAGCTGACAGGAAGTAAACATGAACCCAAACTGTTGCCTAGCAACGCAATTCTGTTGCAATTCTGTTGTAATGAGTTAAAACGGAGCGTTTCAGACAGAGGGTAGATACAGGCATATTCAAGCAGACAGTTTGGGGAAATTAAAGGTTTTTTTTAAACATTACAGTATGTAAACAGAAAAGTCGTAATATAACGAGAATAAATTCATAACTTTACGAGAATAAAGTCGTAACTTTACAAGAATAAAGTCATAACTGTTTAAAATAGTTTTTTTTAAACATGACAGCATGTATGCATGTTCTAGAAGAAAAGTCATAATATAACGAGAATAAAGTCATAACTTTACGAGAATAAAGTCATGACTTTAGGAGAATAAAGTCCTAACTGTTTAAAGGGTTTTTTCAAAACATTACAGCAGGTAAACATGTTCTAGTAGAAACAGAAAATAAAAGTATGACCCTGAAAATGAGCTGATATGGGACCTTTAGACTACCAAAGCCCTGCTGTGTGTCACGGTGTCACTCCAGTCCAGTGAACCTGCTGATCTGATGCGTCAACAGTCGTCTTACCTGCGAACAGGTGAGGCGACAGGTGAGCAGGTAGTGATCCTATCAGCAGCCTGGGTCCTCCTCCTCCGGCCTCCTCCGGGCTGCTGCCGCCGGACTCCTGCGAGCTGTAGGCTCCGCTGCTGGTCGGGATGTTGATCCCGGACTGAGGTCTGGTCCCGGACCTGGCCCTGGCTCCGAGCTGCTGGCTGGTGCTGGTTCTGGTTCTGGTGCTGGTGGAGGCTCCGGAGGCTCCGGACGCATGAAGCCTCAGCCCCCCGGAGGCGGTGGTCCTGCTGCTGCCGTTGCTGCTGGACGTGCTGGAGGGCAGGTCGGAGCCGGAGTAGGCTCTGGTCCGCCCGGTAGAGGCTGGATCAGCGGCCGGGCTGCTCTGCTTTGACCCCATGTTCACCTCCAGAGACTCGGATCAGAGATATAACTCAACTCTGCGTGCACATCATGCACACATCAGTCAGGGAGAAGTTGATCCGACCAGCTGCTGACAGAATAATGAAGCTAAAGACGAAAGTAAAGTGAGTAGTTGTCGTTGTGTGCTGCAGGATCCGGAGCTCCGAGCCCTCAGAGTCCGCTCCTCCATGGCTCCAGAGCGGCCGCATGAAGGAGTGAAGAGCCGGGCTCCTCACACCTCCACCTCCAGCTGCAGCTGCCTGCAGGACAACGCATCGCTCAGAGAGATGGAGGAGAACGAGCTGCTGCACTGGAACCGTTTAATCAGCTGAGAGGCTGCAGACTACAGCTGTCAAGCTACAGCTGGTGTGCATGAGCATTTCCGCTGAGGAGTTTCACAATAAAGCCAGTGCGGTGTTTTTTTTTTTATTATAGGGAGCATTCACAGCTCCCAGGCTGTCCTGCTGGGTCGGAGATCAGGGGTCAGGGGTCAGAGGTCAGCACCTTTATTACCAAAAGAGACATTTTAGGCACAAAAAAAACATTTGAGCATTGTGATGAAGGTAACTCAGTTTATAGTCTGAGTATATAGTATATCAGTCTAATGCAGTGAGGGCCAAAGAGACAATGTACTACGGAGTATTAGGACCACATTGAGGGAAAACACATCTGAGATTTACAGAATAAAGTCAGAATATTACTAGAAAAAAGTCATAATTTCATGAGAAAAAAGTTGTAATATTACGAGAATAAAGTCGTAACTTAGCATATAATAATAACAAGGATTTTCTGAAAGTTACATATAGTACCTTTAAAAGGACAATTACATAAAAAACAAATAAAATAAAATAAAAACAGGAGTGCCTACATATGCAAGTATAACAAATTCAATCAGATAATCCATAATTTTCAAATAGCCTATTCATTTTGGGTAATTTTTGAGGCTGTACATTGTGGTACTGCTTGTATTGCGTTATACTGGAGGTGTGTCTGGCTCTACCTTGATTTCTATAAATACTGCCAAAAGTTTTATACCGTTATCAGTATTAATATACTCAGCAGGACATTTGACAGTTAAAGTTGGAAAGATGTCACTATCTGAGTTTTGCTAATATAGATAGATAGATAGATAGATAGATAGATAGATAGATACAGTAGATGGATAGATAGATACAAGTAAGTAGTACAAGGTACAAAGTATTAAAGTGCACTGTACTAAATAGCACTAAATGTAGATTGAAGCAGTGGAACAGTAAACCCACCACTATATCCACAGACAGCAAGACTGTCAGTGCTCTCTGGTGGACACGTTAAGTAACAGCGACACTATTTCTTAAATGTCACATCTTTGGCATTTGTATACTGCTTTCTGTTTATATATTGGCACCGACATATGGGCCGATATGATAATCGGTGAAAGGCTAACATGGGCAGATACATCTTTACAGAACAACCCGGTAGACTTGTAACCTACATAATCATTTATCACAATTGTGCTATTTATCCTCTCATAGTAATGCACTGCGGCCTTTCATGTAGTCGGCACACAACAATAACATCATAATAACAATAAAAGCAGTCGTGTTTATTGAGATGAATGACCGTGATCCCAAATAGATTAGCAGCAGAAGAAACACTATGATATGCTTTGCAAAATTGTGAGCAGTTATGTAAAGTATATGTCTAAAGCAAGTTTGGTATTGTAATTTACGTCTTACTAATGTTTATATTTTAGACTTCAGTGGACGTCAGGTAGAGTTAGGCCCAGTTTTAGCTTCAGGCGGTCCGCAGAGACCGATAGGTAACGTACAAATGCTAGTGTTGTTGTCTGTTTTCCCTCCTGAATGTAAAGGTTGGGTCTGCTATTTGGCTCAGTACGGAGGATATACTGTAAATCTACAGAATTTTCTGTTTTAGGATTAACAGAAGTGTCCGTGAATGGTACGAGGACGTCCTGTAAATCAACAGAAATTGTCGAAAATGTCCGTAAACTTAACGGAAACTGTCCTGGTAATTTTCTGCCAGGACATTATCTGTTTTTCTATGGATTTCTTTCTAAGAGAGTACATGTATCAACCACTACATTAAGTGACAATACAGAAAAGAGAGAGAGAGAATTCTCTATATTAATATTTAAAATATCACCCTAAAAAGAGACAGATGACTTGCACGGCTGGTAAATGAAGGTCAAGCTGGCCCAGGCTGGATATCAGTATTTACAATGTGTTTGCCACGTTACTGTATACTAGATTAATTTCAACCACAACTCGCATTGCATTATGCAATACTCATTTATGTTTATTACTGCTCAAACCCCTTATCAAGTTTCTCAATAGAACATCTTCCATCTCGTACAATTGCATAAGGTCTGTGTTGTGAACGTGTTGCATCACAAGTCATCTCACATTATTATTATTTTTTACGTTAAGGATTTGACTGAATAGAGGACTTGATATAATGTTCATTCCATGCAACCAAATACTTTTCCAGAAGAGAAGTCATGCTCTTATTGTGAAATCGAAAGGGACTGTTTGTGGTCTGATGGTGTGTACATGAGGAAACTTGATAAGTTTGGACCTTCTAGTCTGCTGACGTCAGCAGCAGCGTAGCAACGTCAGTAACACCAAAGAGTCTCACGCTACATTCATGCTCTTCCTCCTGAACTCCTCATTCTAATAAACAAACATGCAGCATTCAACTGGTGTTTCATTGGCATGATGTCGTGTAATTATACCATTTTTTTGGTTTTGTTACTATCTTGTTTGTGCAATTACATCCCCTAAATAATGTCAACAGTTATTGCCTTCAATCCAGGACTCATTTCAGTCCTTTAAACCTTTAAAGAGGACCTATTAGACTTATTTGGGGTTTTTCTACTAGACCAGGGGTCAGCAACCTGCGGCTCCGGAGCCACATGAGGCTCCTCGGCTCCTCTCCAGCGGCTCCCTGTGGATTTATAAAACAATTAGTGGAAATGAATAACTGTTTTTTTGTTTACATTTGTATTTATCATTGTTGTAGGTCTATGGTACGACAGTACGACGGAGTATTAGGGCCACATTGAGGAAAAAAATAAATCTGAGATTTCAAGAATTTAATATTACGAGAATAAAGTCATAGTATTAGATATATATATATAAATATAAATATATATATATATATATATATATATATTAAAAAAAATTGCCAAACAACCAAACAACGTCAACAATCCATGTGATCCATTAAAAATCAATACCAGCCTTTTCTTAACGCCTTATAGACAACCTGTTGGGATGAATGGCCGTCTTTCGTATATAGATAAATGAGAAAAAAAATGGTGTTACATAGAAATGACAAGACATTTGTCATTTGAAGGTAAAGTACTGGTTATCACCGTCAAAACAATCAAAATTGGGGCCGAACACACGTTGGCTTTTTACCATTAACAGGTGGCCTGCAGCCACCTAGTGGCCATAAGTGGTAATGTCACATGGATGTGAAATTCTCTCTCTCAGCCCAACCGGTCGCAGCACATGGCCGATCACCCAGAGCCCGGCTCTGCTCTGGGTTCCTACCCGCTAAACGGGAGTTTTTCCTGGCCACAGCGCACTCCGGTGCGACGCTCTTTTAGGGTCTCTAAACTATAGAGTACGGTCTAAGACCTGCTCTATATATAAAGCGTCTCGAGAATTTCTGTTATGATTTGACGCTATATAAAAATAAATTGAACTGAATTGAACCTTTAGCAGTGGGAACGTCTCTCTCCTGCTGCCAAAGCTCCACTAACTGTTGCCTCAGATCAAACGAATGCTCTCCATTACAAACTAACTTTTTTACTGGTAATATTCTGACTTTATTCTCGAAACCTCAGATGTTGTTTCCCTCAATGTGGCCCTAATACTCCGTAATACATTGTCTCTTTGTCCCTCACTGCATTAGACTTATATACTATATACTTAGACTATAAACTGTATCACCTTCATCACAATGCTCAAATGTTTTGTGGCTCCAGACAGATTTGTTGTTGTTGTTTTGCCTAAATAGCTCTTTTGATAGTAAAGGTTGCTGATCTTAAGGTGGACCAGCTTTTCTCTTTAAAGTGACGAGTTTTTCTCAGCTTTTTTAATTCATTATTAACATGTCTTTTAACCGTTTTAACCGATAGCGTTAATCGGTTAAAATGCTTAATGTCGGTTAACAGTTAATTATTAAAATCCCTACTTCTGGAAATTTATTTTGAAAGGACACTATGTATGTAACGAGCGTATATTGACAGGTCGTCTCTGGTCCATCCAAAAGTAAAAGAGGGGTACCGTGTGCGTCTGTCTCCAATGCCGAGGGGCGCTTACCACTTGGCATTATTTGACGAGTTGGGAGTGAGAATGTGTCAGCTAGGCAAGTATTACACAAGTGTGGTACTTGGTGACATCACCACGTTACAGAAGAAAAAGGCAGGACTTCACGCGAGGCAGTTCAGGAGAAGTGTTTCTGTTGGGGAGAGGAACTCGTTGGACTTTGTAACTTTGCACCTTCTACATGCGCAACAAAAACTATACAACATACTAAAGAGAAGGGAAAAAGCACAAATGCATAATAGGTCCTCTTTTAATTTTGCTCCTTGTTGGAATCTGCTGCAGAATGATTTTAAATCACAAACACCGTCTATCTAGTAGCATTCAAAAATTGCTGTCGGAAACTGAAGTGGCTGCAGATGTCATGGTATTTGAAGATTGGATGACAGCTGTGAAAGAAAAGAAAGGCTGTAAAGATGAGCAATAACACATAATTGTAAAAGTATGTATTTATAATTTTACAATCATGAATAGGCTTAAATACTTAGTGTAAGAAGTGTGTAAATTCATTGTGGTAAGTAAGTTTGCAGAGAACTTCAGGGATGGCTCCCCTGAGGGTTTTTCTAATGGCTCTGAATGCAGAATGACTTTCTGTCAACAACAGCAGGCCCATTATGAGGACAGCAGAGTTCACAGAGCCGGTGTGGAAGGTGAGTGGTTTTCTCACCCTCCGCTGCGTTAATCCTTCTAATCTCCTCTGTCTGGAAATAGCCCAGGTTATCTGTCGACGGATGGCCACAACATCCATCACCACCCGTATGGTGAAGAGGAGGGCAGGACGGGGCAGTTCAGCGGCCACACAGCAAAACCACTATTACATTAAGCTTAATGGCTTGTGTTTGTTCGAGTGAACGGTCAGTGAGGTAGCAATGGTGGTGTTGGATGGCAGGAATCCTTGTGGACTATAGGCTGTGGGTATCAGGGGTGTATTCAAGCTTCTGAAATAGCATTTAGACGATGGGACACACAAACTAAGTGTGATTTTTCCAGTTTTTCAGAGGAAAAATTCACCAAACCAATACAGAGTATTAAGGCGTATCCACACCTGCCTTGTTTAGTTTGGTTGAATCGAACCCTGGAGCGTTTACCCTCTCGGTGCGGTTCGTTTGGGCCGGTGTGAACGCAGCAATCGCACTCAGGTGCAGCACCAAAACAGACCTCCTTGAAGGGGTGGTCCATGCCTCAACGGGTCAGGGCTGTTTTGACGGCAAAAGGGGGACCTACTCAATGTTAGGCAGGTGGTCATGATGGTATGGCTGATCGGTGAACATCCTTACATGAATTCCATTCGACGTTAAGCTTATATATTGTACACTTTTTGGACAGGTAATTACAAATTTTGTATTAGCCACACTAGCAGCGTGGCCCCGACTGAAAAATCTCAATGCGGGGATTGCCATGAAGATTTGAACAGATATTCATGGTCCCCAGAGGATGAAGCCGTCATCAGGTCAAAATTTAAATTTTCAAAACATTGGTTTATGACACAGCTTTATGATGCACACACACTCTCTTATTTAGTTATTAGACCTCACTAAAGCAGATAACTAGTATTTGAAAAAGTAGAATCAAGGTGTCAGGGAGACATTAAACAAGCAAGCATTTCATCATTTGGAAGGATGTGGAATGTGAATCCTGATTCCCACACGGATCCCATTCTTTGACCAAATTGAGCTGCACTAGCCTACTTCAAGGTCCACATATCAAGCACAGAAATCCTTTTCAAATCCCTCACCTCATCAGCCGTAGATCACACCTTTACTTTGAGGAGGACTTCAGGTTGCATCACGGACGGCCCCGTCCAGCCTGAGTCACAGCACAACATTACATCATTCATTCCTCTGCTTTGGTTCGCTTCGCTTTAGTTCAGGAAATTCAAGCCACAGTCTCAAATTGTATTTACTACTGTTTATGTTCCCAGTGTAAAATAACACCTGGTAATGAGGACAATAATATATATCGTTTTCTTATTATTTATTATAGTATTTTGATTAGGAAGGATCATATGAATTCCACCAGAATCACCCCTACTGATCAGAGAACGCTACAAGAAGAATAAAAGTTACTGTGACAACAGACAGAAAAAAACTCCCAAACAATCCAATATATTTGATCTAATATCCACAATATGTGTGAAAACACCTTTTCTTACATCGGTGACAGAAGTTTATTTAGGGGAAATTTACAGTTATTAAGGAACCAAAACTTCTGTACACACATTGCTGCATTAAAGGGACTGTTTGTAAGAATCAGAAATTGATTGTAACAGCAACACTTGTGGCCGCAATGTCAACGACAGTCAGCGTCCTTTTGCTTGCGCTCGCCCGTGTGTACACGCTACCTGAATGTGAGCGAGCATCCGTCAAAACAGTGAGGAGACACACGTCAGCTAAAAGCACAATATCACTCTAGATTTCAGCTGCTTGGCAGTAATGTTAGCTGACCAGACGAAGGTCTCTCCATGAATCAATGCTGATCCTAGTGTTGGCGTTTCCTGCCTCAGCCTCCCGACTGTGGGAGACACAGGGGAACGGGGGAGACACCGGAGTTTTGGTCGGAAACAATAACGTTTCTCTCTGCGGAGCTCCGTCACTTCACAAGACACGGGAAACCTCTGTTGGTCTGGAGGAGCTGCAGCAGTTATTTCTGACCAAACGTCCACTGAACATTCACTAGATATTCTCAGAGCTAAACTAACTCTTCTGCAGTGTGGAGTGTGCGCGCATGCACGTGAGAGTGGAGCGAAAGAGCGAGAACGAGCGCGGTGTGTGAGTGACAGCAAGCAGGCAGAGGAGCAGAGGAGCAGAGTACAGCAGAAACCGCGGCCAACACTGTTTAACAGACGGACTTCACTAGATACAACCAAGAGGTTTTGTTGCTTCTGTGTAGTTTGTGTTGGAGTCTGAGATTGTGTAAGAAGTTACAAACAGTCCCTTTAAGCAGTGCAGGTAGAAAGTGAAAACCCCAATGATTTGAAAGTATTTAGAGGTCCGAACTCAGGAATAAAGCGCAGCAATATACGACTACCCCCTGCTGCAGGGGTAGTTCAGGGTGAAGTTTGCATTGTTAAATGTTAATGAGTGGTAAAATACAACAGCCTTTTTTCACTGTATTTTAGAACCAACATTTTTCTAAACCTGAACTAGCAAACATTAAGTATTGCTTCACATCTTTTTGTTCTTATCAAATCTGAACCATAGAGAAGATTGTGACACACAACAATCAGGCTTTGTTAAGCATTTTGTGCAGGAGGGCTCGGGGCATGGCAGTCAAAAGAGGGAAACGTTCTGTGTGTGTCCAACCCATCTAAACTTCAGATATCTTAAAAAAAAAAAATCTTTTAGAGGAGAGAGTTTGTGTATCATTATCTAAATGCTGTTTGTCTTTTTGTTTCTCCTCATTCTAACCTTTCCTCTAGCTGTAGTATCTCCACATTTCTGTACAGCAACTGTGTGCATGGTTCCCTCCTACACACCACTGGGTGGCAGTGTTGCTTTAATAAAAATCAGCTCAGGCACAACAGGACAAAAGAGACAATAGCCAACATCAGCAGCTACTGTATGTCCATGTCACAAAGTGTTGCAACACACTCAAACAGTAAAGATCAGGTTTTTGTTTAACTTGTTTAACTTGGAGAAAGAACTGCTATCAGTTCTCCTCAATACACCCAACACAGACTGAGCCTTTGTGTTGTGTTGATCTTTGGTTGATAGTGTTACTGTGTGTAGATAACACGGGTACTTTACTCAACCTAAGAATTAAAGCGTGAGTCATACACTCTACAAATACTGCACAACAGGCTGCACTTTATTCTACTTCTTTCAGCAATGTGACTTTATTATAATCATTATTAGAATTTAAGTAATTACAACATACAGAAACTACACGTTCATGGCAAACAAAAAGGAATATGTAATGGAAAATAAATCTACTCAGACTTGTGAAATGTTATTTTACTAATATAGTACAACAGAACCAGAACCAGGTTTTGCATGACTGCACCCTCCCTGACAATAGCACAATCTCGTTGTGTTAGATTGTGACCATGACACAGTTTCATGTCAGCTGATTAGACTGTTGTCAGGCTATCAAATAGTCGTTATCAGTCGCTATAAGAACCATAGATGTGGGTCAATAGAGGCCTATACCACACCCAAATAGCAGATATTCATATGGTAGGTCAACGAAAGAAGGTATAAAAGAACACGACAGCGACATCTGGCGACCGTAGTTATTATGACAGGAGCAGAAGCGGAAGTCAGGCGCTGTAGTATAGACAGCCTGAAACTCCATAAGGATCTGACACAAAACACAGGACTTCCACCCACGAGACCTGAGTTCACATCCCGTGTGAAACCAACAATGTGTAGTTGTCTTTGTGTTCGTAGTTATTCCAACCCAAAACAAGGTTTTTCCCTAAACTTAACTAAGTGTTTTTTTGTTGCCTAAACCTAAAGAAGCCTTTTTGTTTGTGTTGAAAACGTGACGTTTCATTCAGTTTTACAACATGTCAGAACGTGTTGCTTTTAAGTTTCACTTTCCCAACGTAGTAGGCGTAGTAGGCCGCGAATGACCCAAATCTATGGTGCTTATAGCGACTGATAACGCCTGTTTAATGGCCTGATAACAATCGAATCGGGTGTTCATGTACCCTATAACCGGCGTCTCAGGGCGTATTAGGTACGATTGATCCGTACTGTGCCCGAGTACGACTGCCAGATGAGGGAACCGGAAGTGCTAAAATGCTAACTCATTTCCGGGTTTTAGGACTCATCCCTTTAGCACTATGTTCTGGCTCCATTGGTCTTTTAACAGTCAGAATGTTTTAGTTGAGTTTACAGTCTTTTTGCTCACATTATCTCAATCTACATTTGGATTTGTTATAACTCTAACTTTAATTTTCTTTTATTTGTTTGTTTCTCACCCCTAAAAATATCTTTATCATGATCCAGCTATAACTGTCAATAAACTGCAGTTTTGTAGGCTGGAGCTCAAGGATGAGTTCAGGATGAAATTTAAACTAGCTTTGAAGAACCAGGATAACTTGCTTATCCACACGTGCAAAGAACGAGGTGCTGATGTAGAAGTTGGTGTCTGCAGTTGGGTCATCATGTTGGGTCAAAACGAAATCATTTATACTCCGGCTCACAAATAGACACAATCTTCTCAGAGACAGTACTGAATACATTGAATACAAGATGCTCCAATTAAAACACTAGAAAAAAAAGAGATGATTCGTGCAAAAACATGAACCATAGCTTCCACTGATGTGTGTGTGTGTGTGTGTGTGTGTGTGTGTGTGTGTGTGCGTGCGTGCGTGCGTGCTGTCTGGCAGCTCTGTGGTCTTACATCTCATAGAGTTGATGTGAATTCTGATTCTCATGTGTAGCTCCAGTTTGCAGGCACATAGGCTATTATCCGATTACACGAGTGACCACTGCCTGACCTCACTAATACACCAACACTGCCTCTGTGTGTTCTGACTCCGGCTACGCCGCTCTGCATTCCAGACAAAAACTTGAAAAGAAGAAAAAGAAGAGAAAAAAAAGCACTTAATTAATTGCCTGACATATTTTCCAGTCCTTCTCTCCCAGCCAATTTTAGTGGGAGATGTCAATCAGGTGGATTAGGCTTGTTTTTTTCTGTTAGCCCTGTGCTGACAGTGGGAAATGATTAAAAGGGGAGATTATGTGACAGCAAATTTGTGTTGATATCATTAAACTTTCATCATGGACTGGGTCTAAAGCTCTAAATTGCTTATTAACTCAGCTTTTTTGTGGCTGTTCGCCTATCAACACTTCAAATGAGCCAGATATCAGAGCAGTTCCCCCCCAACCCGCCACATTCTCTGCTCCTATTCGGCTGCTGGAAACATCCTTTGTATGACTGGGATAAAGATATGGACACATATGCATGGATTTTCCCCCATTTCTGGTCCTTCTCTGCAGTATATCCATACAGTCATACGGAGTCTTCTGTTCTAGAAACTGCTCAGAAACCCCCCTTATTGTCAATCTAGCTAGGAAAGCCATCCATCCTCTGAATGCTCTAGATCTCTAGTTTGTGGCTGTAAAGTTTAATGAGGCTGTGATTATCCTAGAGGTCACCACAGGTCAATGAAATGTCTCCTATGGGGACTAACATCATCAGACATGAACACAGTTGGGCTCATTGGATCCACAAGAGTCTCAGCTTTACAGTGAGACCCAATTTATGTAATTCAAGACTGTTTAGGGACCCCAGTATGCAGAAATATTCAAATACATCATTTTAGAATAAGCAAAAATAACACATACATACTGCATTTAAAGGGACTGTTTGTAAGAATCAGAATTGCCTGTTAACAGCGACACCTGTGTCCGTTAAGTCAACGAAAGTCAGCGTCCAGCTGCTCACGCTTGTGCTCGCTCTACATAGACATGAACGAGCATCGGTCAAAACAGTGAGGACAAACAGTGTAAGAAGTTACAAACAGTCCCTTTAAAAACTGCATGTGATTATCATAGTACACAAGTGGGCATGTCTGTAAAGGGGAGACTCGTGGGGTACTGGAAGGACTGGAACTATCTGTTTCATAATGTTTTTTCTTCACTCTGTACTGAGTTATATATCAAACTCTGAAGCATAGAAATATTTTTAAATGTTTATCTGACCTGACTCAACGTCTTACTCTTATGGCCTCAGCGTGTCTTCAGTCATTGCCTCACTGTTGCACCATAACCTTTCTGAAGGTCAATGAGCCTCTCGGTCTATATAGAGAACTGTTTTCTTTAGCAATGGGATGTAAAAAATCTCTGAATAAATAGAGTTGTAGAGAAGAATCAAAACGGTGTTTCATCTATAAGATGAATATATACATAGATCTATATATAGATATATATGAAACATTACTGATTCCTGTGGGAATATTAGAGGATTTTAAAATCTAATATAAATGACCATACCTTTTTGTGCAAAAAGAAAACATGTCAAAGTGTTAAAAAAGAAAATATTTCAGAATATAACTACCGGTAATTGGCATTTTACAAGTATACACAACAAAAATGCATAGTTTTTGCATGAACACATTCATATTTATTGTGTCTTGTACACAGAGTCTGTGATGGTGCATTCTTTCTACATTGTGTTAAAAATCTGACTGACCAATATAAAACTAAATAGTAATTTATGAAACTGTCACATGAGGTTGTGTCTATGAGCTCATCTTTTTACGGTCTGAACGCAGGAAGAAGAAGAGAGTAAAAACAGACTGTAAATACATAAAGGGCCCGTTCATAGAGCAGGGAATGAGATCTATTCAGTGTAGGGCTGCACGTAATTATTATTTTCATTAGAGATTAATCTGTTTATTTATTTATTTTTATCAGATTAACTGTTGGTCTACGAAATCTCCAAAAATAGTGAAAGCCCAAGGTGATGTCTTCAATGATGGTTTTGTACCAAAACAAACAAAAAACATTCAGTTAACTTTTTTCTATGTGCAGATAACGGCAACACATTCTCACTGCCAACTTGTCACGGATGCTTGGTCGGGACCACGAGGTGTCCATTTTTTAATGTACTTGGTAGCTACCCACTTTAGCTTCATTTTTTACAACGGGCAGCGGAGTAAACTTCAACACATGGTTAACTTTGTGAATTCAAACAAAACTACTAGGTCTAGGCAACAGACCTACTTGGTTAGGTTGAGGAAAAGATGATGGTTTGGGTTAAAATAAGTGTTTGTTAAGTTACGTACACAAGTTATGTACATTACGCACATGACCTAAAAAAAAAAAAGCTAAGTTAAGTACGTGACATAATTTAAGTTACGTACGCAAGTTAAAGAGACTGTTTGTAACTTCTTACACGTATAAATCATTGCGGGTCGGTGTCTCATGCGCGTTCGTGTGTGTCTACGCTGTTCAGACTCAGACTCCAACACAAACTGCAGTGAAGCACCAAAACCTCTTGGTTGTATCTAGTGAAGTCTGTTAAACAGTGTTGGCCGCGGTCAGAGGACGCGGAGGAGACCGTAGCTTTGGTCTCCAGGACCGGAGACTCTGCTCTACTCTGCTCCTCTGCCTGCCTTCCTTTACTCACACAAAGATTTGAGTGCAAAATCTTTTTAGTTAATAAATCTATGAAAATACTAAACAAAATGAACCCGTGTGTGCCTGTACCTGAAAGACAGACAGATAGTTGCCTGCAGAAAATAATCAAGCTTATGACAATCAGTAATTTAATAACTTGCAATACTGAACCTGTACAACATGTATTTATCGGGGCAAATTACAGGTAGAGTGAACATTGAGCCAAAGTAAACTTTCATTTATGTAATCCTAACTTGGCTATAACTTGCAATTAGCTGTGGCTCGTCTGTATGGGAACACACAGTGTGTGGTGTGTTCAGCCTGGAGGCCAGGCATCCTACACCATGGGAAGATCTCTTTACCTTTGTTTGGTCTGTCAACACATCATGTCATAATTTACTTAAGACAAGAGTGCTTGAAACAGTCAGCCCAACCTCTGCAGAGACGCATGCACACACAACACACACAGGAGGTGGGAAAGTCTGCAGGTTCATCCTCAGGATGTATCCAGATACAATGCAACACCAGAGACATCGGAATCGGATCGGAAAATGCACTCCTGTTTTTAAAAAGCCATTATAGTTCTTTGAAACATGAGGAAGAGCAACAAAGAGCTTTTGTGACACAGCACCCTGGTGACCGGATATCAACGGTGCACAGCTCTGGGCCCAACAATGACTCTGAACAACTGATCACATTTCTACATGTGCAACCTGGCTGTACAACTAACACCGGTAAAAAGACATTGTTCATCACTTGTGTATTTTCTCCTCTCTGTCTGTTTGTGAAACACCGATGTGAAGATACAGATACAACTAAAAGGAACTACAGATGTAAAAGCAAGCTTACTAAAGCCGACTTGTACGGTCTACAACTGATGTATGGTTCATCTACATGCTGGTAAAAAGCTCTAAAATATATGAGATAGAGACAGAGCGCAACGCGTCACACTCTGAAAACTACGCCCACCGGAGGGGAAAACAATCGGCGCCACGATATACAACCATACAAGGGCTGTAATGGTAACAAAATGTCTGTAGTTAGCTATAAACATTAGATTTTAGCTTGTTAAAGGGACTGTTTGTAAGAATCAGAAATGTCTTGTTAACAGCTTCACCTGTGTCCGTTAAGTCAACGAAAGTCAGCGTCCTGTTGCTCGCGCTTGTGCTCGCTCTACATAGACATGAAGGAGCATCGCTCAACACAGTGAGGCGACACACGTCAGCTAACACCACAATATCACTCTATATTTCAGCTGCTTGGCAGTAATGTTAGCTGACCAGACCAAGGTCTCTCCATGAATCAATGCTGATCCTAGTGTTGGCTTTTCCTGCCTCAGCCTCCCGACCGCGGCCGGAGGGAACGGGGGAGACACCGGAGTTTTGGTCGGAGACGATAACGTTTCTCTCTGCGGAGCCCCGTCACTTCACAAGACACGGGAAACCTCTGTTGGTCTGGAGGAGCTGCAGCAGTTATTTCTGACCAAACGTCCACTGTACATTCACTAGATATTCTCAGAGCTAAACTAACTCTT